>JANSTU010032118.1:0-11911 GCA_027564075.1 Bolitophila hybrida
ACATTCTGTCAAATAAGTACCCGGAAATTTGAAATAAAACACAAACAACTTATCAATCATCTAAATTTATTATATCCACTTCAAAATAGGCGCCTTCTGAGGCGGCAAATAATACGCAAACGTATACATTTGAAGTATATAAAAGATAATTGAGAAAGGTAGACATAATTCATATTCAAAATTGGATGATCACTATTTGTGATTTGAAGTGTGTAAACAAAACTTACCGTAAACTGGTCCTGCATTAAATCAGAAAAACACAGTTCTTTATGCTCGATTACAATCAAAGTGATTGTTCGATCTTGTTTTTATATTTGATAAACGTTTAAGCAAACAAATAAGACATTATTTATGTGTAATAATAGTCTTCATATTTTAATAATATGGAACAAGCTAAATTGGTTATATATTATTATACTGAATCTCCAGAATGCGATGTCACCAATATTCTTCACTCGATCTATTTTGGTGGCACATACGTGAGAATCAGAACGGACTGCTTGGCAACTGGTACAGAAGTTGAGGAAACTTTTACTCTGAAAATTAAAAAAATGTGTTAGACATTTCTTTTAAAAATGTTTACCCTATTAGTCTTACTTCTCAACAATCTTGTCCACATTGTAGTTCTTGCTGAACAGGTGCACGGTTAGCTGTTCGGGAATGCCGTTAATGGTCGAGAAGTCAGACGAAACACCAGCATCCGTAGGATTGTACACGACTAGGTAGGCAGGGTTACCAGACTTGATTCTAAATAAATAAAAGTAAACATTTATAATGAATTTAAGAAATTACAAGAAATTATAATTAACAATAATAGATAGTTAGTTTATTCGGTTTCAGCTTACCCAATTCTAATTCGATCCCAAAGAGCGAAAAAGCGTTAGTTAGTTAGAATAAATTTAGTTGTATTAAATTATAAAGGTGTTTAAATTATTACCTGGTGTATGCAATGACGGTTTCATTGTTGGTAGTGTATACGTTAAAGCTGCCGTGCATATACGACGGAGAAACACGAAGTTCCTCCAGCTCCGTAATATGCGTAGTATCGTTGCCATCCATAAATGCGTCCAATGGGGCAACCGGTACGCCAGGCAACAGCATTAGGAAGGTAATGTACTCGGACACACCAATGCTCTTGGGCTTTTTCAATTCGGCGCTGTCGACCACCCATTGTACCCAGGTTCGGTTGCTAAGGGTGTTAACCGAGTTTTCAAGTTCACTGTGAAGTTTCTTGGCAGTGGCAACTGATGCAGTAGCCAGTGTGTGTGGCAGTAGCTCGTAAATTGGAAGTTCAAGGTCTAGTGAACCCTTAATGGTAAATGCTTCGGGACGTTCGATGTTCTCGGTTACAGACAGGAAACCTTCGTTATTTGTGACATTTTTTACAACTCTTGTGAAATCCTCTAATAATTGGCCGAGACCAGCTTGGAAGGTAGTTTGAGTATGTGTCCAGGATTCGTAATCTGTGTGTACAGCGTTCGAGACAAGCGAGAGTTCTTCATTCTTAAAATTCTTACTAATGATCAAGTGTTTGGCATTCACGATACGGAATCCTTTTACACCCAGTCCGGCAAGTGTTCTAAGTACTTCCTTAAACTTGTCCTTGGCCAGTGTATCGTTTAGTTGCAAATCAAAGCGATTCTTACCGAACTGACTTAACACATAGTTCTGCGCTTTTACTTCAGTCCAGGCAGATCCATTTACGGTGGATAGCCAATTGGTGGGAGCAATGGCGCGATCTGAAGCCCATACAAATGAAGTACGGTACACTTCTTCAGTCATTGCCTTCTGGAAAAGTTCATCTTCCTTGGTAACGAAATTTGGTGTTATGTCAACGATTACATTGACGTTAGTGCCCTTGAAACTTTCAACCAAGGTCTTGATACGTGTCTGAATCTCTGGTGTATGCACAAAGTATGTTTCGTCGGCTGGAAGTGAGTAGATAACACCCTTTGCTCCAATGGAACGGTATGCGGCTACGGTAGATACGTCCACTTCGGCAGAGTTTAACACTGACAAGGGTCCTTGTTTGTACCAAGCCAGCGGTACTGGAGCTGCACACTTGGGAGCTCCGACAATGATCGCTATAGCTCCAGCAAGCATAGCAATCCAAAGTCCCCAAAACAAAATGAAAAATATCCAACGCAAACGCACCCAAAATGGATCATTTGCGTACTTCATTAGCTCCTCCTTACTCATTCCGGTGAAGTTCTGTAAATAAAATTAAATTTAAAATTATATAAGAACCATAAATATAAAAACGTACACTCATTTTTAAGTGAGATGTAGAATAAATATTGGCATCTGGTAGCTTTACTAATATTAAAATTACTTTTTACTAAAGGTTTGCTTCGCTGGCAGAAATAAAAAAATCGCATATAAGTGTAAATTGATATGGGAATGGTCAAACTTTTATCAAAACTATACAGATGTTGGTTTCTTAGTCTTAAACAGAAAAACACATACCTTGTCCGCCACGTGGATATCAATTTTGGCATCTCCATTCTGGTGATCACCGTTGATAAATTTAACCTCCTCCTTGAGTGCCAACTTGTTCTTGTCACCGAGACTAAGCATCGACTCATCGGCACCATCCTCATTGCTGTCTCCGTTCTCGCGTACCATATTTGAATTCTTTCCGTTACTATAGTGATTATTGTCTGGAAAACAAGGACACGTCTGAGTTATAAGGGCTAGTGTCAACGCTTTGCAATCGTACAAGTAACTGAATAGAGCTCTCGTTTTCAACGAACAATGTAGTTTTACGACGACTTCGTTGTAAAATGACTATATGAGATAACAGTTTAACTTGATAATAAATCATGTCTGATAAAGTCACGCTTACTCTCGATTACAAAAACACGCATGTTGCAAATATTTAATCAGCCATTAACGTACTATCACACTCGCATTCGCTGTATCACATACTCTCTTTCAAAACAAAATAAATAAAACTAGAATAAAGCATGAGTTCTGTAAAATAAAGCGTGTAACGTGTGCCAATTTCAATTACAGAATCGACCAGCAATCATGACTCAATCTAATTTACATTTTTTAAGATTTCAGAATGTACTGAAATCAAAGGTTTTAGATAATATAATAATATAATCAGTATTATCTATCTGCATAGATTCTATATGAAAGAGATAAACTACCAAAAAAGATAAAGAAAAAATATGTATCATACGGATAACTGATGCAGTCTGTAATATACGATTCAAGCGTATGAATCAAATGATATTTTTTATGTTTAACTCGCCACTGCCACTTGTTGGGTATAGTTGATTAAATTGAATAAATTTAGCTATACAAATAAATAATAAAGGTTCGTTTAATGTTTTATTGCTTTTATTAGAGAACAATTTTTGTTGAATATGTGTGTCATAATTATATAATATTAAATGGGAATTCTTCAATGCTGGGGAACTACAAGTTCACATAAAAACTGAAACAAGCGCGAATTGTTGCGTCAGACTTTCAATACATATTAAATTCGTACTAGCAATCGAACAAGTAGCACGTGCAATATATAATATATACAATATACATATGATATTAAGATAAATTAAAAATTATATAGATGAATGTATATGTTATAACTCAACTAAAGCAACATACTGAATGTGTAGAATCAAGACAAAGCAAAAAATGCGGAGAGTGCGAAATTACGGGCGAGGTTATTCCAACACAGCCATTTTGAAATCACTTAAATATATTTTTATTCAGTATAATTTAGTGTACCTAATATATGTACTTCATTGTCTATATTTTAAATAGATCGTAAATTATTATTGAATATTAATTATTAATAATAAATACAAACTCACCGTCCAAATGATTGTTCACACCGTATTCTGGAATCACCTTGTACGTTTCTTTGGGAACCTCTGAAACACTATCGTTCAATCTGACCGCTTCAATGTCTAGTTTCATACTATTTCTATTTGTTCCCTCCATGACGTACAAAGTACAGACGCGTACACAAAAAATAGATACTTGAGAGTAGAATAATCTACGAATTAATTATGTCGTCACACACACGACTTAAAGATACTCTTGCCGATATTGGTTGAGTGAATGTAATGTAACGGGGAACAGTACGCTGTACGCAGTGACGCGGTGAGCTATTTTTATCAAAGTTTCTCTTTCTTATAACTTGACAGCTGATAATCTCCATAAATAAAACTGGCCGAACATACATTTTGGTCGAAAAAAAATTACATTATAGTCGGACAGTTTTTTTTAAAAAATTGATTTAAATAAATTTTATATTCAAGATTTTAAATTATGCGATATATATTATCGTCTTGAGAAATATCGTCCCATTAAAACAATGGGTGTCATGTACTAAACATTTCAAGAATAACATTTTTGAGAATAATAATAATAAATATTAGCATTTTTGCAAATTACATATCCGGAATTATCAAATTCTTGGGTTATTTTTAACAATAAAATCCATGTATTTTTTTAGATTTACATTTGCGCAATTAACAATTATGCGATTAAGTCACCTGCGTTATCAGCTCATGAATTACGTTGACCCAGTTAACAATAAGATTTGCTTATCATATTAGTATGGTAGTTAAATTTTACCCACTGAACTGTGATCACAGCATCCTTATGCAGTGTACATATTATAATATGACATGTTTTTGATTTTTATTTGACATATACCCAAACACATTCAAGCATATAGTTAAAAGGAAATACAAAATAGTAAACGTCAAACTTAAGTTCCCAGCAAGACAAACCAAGCATACGACGCCAAATGCCCAATATCGGGGAAGTTAACCGCATATTTGCAAATCTCAAAATCCAACTTAATGAATATTTTATTTTACAATTTGTTAATAATGACAATCCACAAAATATAGAATTCACAATACACAGAAACCATATGTCTTTAAACATATAAGAAATGTTAAATATTATATGTAGATATTATATATAAAATTGTTCTATCGTATGGTTGTCATGGGGTGGTGAAAACATGTGTCGTTTTATCACCAATCATGGTCTGAAAGGACGGCACGATGTTGTTGTGCAGCGATAGTGACCACATCCACCGCGTTTCAGCACCCGTAGGCACCTCATCCATGATGGGGCAATGAGCAAACAACAAGTTGCTCGCTCACTGGGGCTCCCCATCCCGGCTAGGTGAACCGTTTCAGACGAGACTGTACTCGACCTAGGGTTATACGGGCCTTATAGGGCCAGTGTGTGGCATCGATTCATTGACCATTACGGGTTCACACGACTAGTCAGGACATGATAATGTGCTGTTTTGTGTTGTGCTACTCCTATTGGAACTACTGTGCTGTAACACTCATAACATATTGCCCTGACGCGACTCTAAAAACTTTGCAAGGCAAATGTGCATATCTCCATGCATCTATCTTGATATTTATATTCGGAATCGTGAATCATCAACGCCATCATACACTTATTGTTTTATACAGGGTGCGTGTGTATATGTTAATTGATGGCATTCATGTTCCGTTATTCCAAATCAATGACCTTTTTTCAGAAATAGGCTATTAATAGCAAGAGGAACCTAAGGAATCAGTTTTCCAATGGATCAGATAAATAAATATTTTCTTGGAATTAAAACATTATTCACTTTCTTTTTTCACATTTTATTCCTTCATTAGGGCTTTTCGATTCAGTTAAAAAGTATATTTACATAGATCAGAAATAAATGTTTTTGTTTTTTGATTGGCTCTTATGCTATACCGCTTATCTGCATAATTAAATAATTTCATATCAACAATTTTGAATCTAAGCACATTCAGTGTTCTAGGTTACTGCCTCATAACTCAAAGACAGAGAGTTCGAATCCAGGTACAATACGGGTATCTAGTTCGATCGTAATTGCTATTAAAACACGAAGATATCATGTGAGTTTTTCGTGTTTTTTATATTAAATTATGTATAAAATATAACTAATAAATGGATTTTAAAAACTCAGATAAAAAAGGTCAAATAAAAATGATCAAATTAATTCGATAAAATATAAAATTCAAATTTAAAAATTAATTAAACATTTTAAAAATTAAAAATTTTAAATGGTTTTATAATAAAAATAAATTTAAAAACCAAATTCAAAGAAAAAAATCGAAAATGTCTTTTTAAATAAATGACAGTCTGACCGGAAAAAAGTCCGAGCTTATGATTTTTTATATTTCAGTGATTTTTGTTTTTAAAATCATTTAATATTAATATTTTAGTATCAATAAAAAATTAATTTAAAAAAAACAAACATTTTTGTTATTTAAAATACATTTTTAACATTTTTCAATTTTTTTTTTGGATCCTTTTTGGCCTTTTTCATGTCTTTTATTCTTTTTGGCATAGAATTGAACAGCCAAGTTAAATATTCCGTAGTTATGAGGATACCACACCTTCTCGATTACATTTTTATGTTCCAGAATCGTTCCAGGTTAATGGAATTTGATTTGATCTTTTTTCTAACTGAAAATAAAAAAATACAAAATGCATACTAAAAAAAAAAAAACAGTTTGGCTGCCATTGTGCAGAGTAATCTTGAAAAATTGGTTATTTATTTATTTACGTTTACCAAAATATCGTTCTCCCAATCTGCGACAAACTCTCTGGCTTCCGTCTGGACCAAAACCATGAAACTTTGATTCATCCGAAAAAATGTCATTTTCCCATTCCTTTTCGCGCCAAATATTATTTTCACATATTTCTCAGCCCAGTTTTTGAGACTTTTTGTCATTTTTTTGTTAAAAAGCGGCTTTTTAGCTGGTCGTCGAGACAATAATACCATTTTTTAAAGTCGAATACAAATTTGTGTTATTCCCTAATTTACACCAGCCCCTGTATTTTGAGTAAGCAGTTGCTATCACGACATTGGTGGATTTGAGATATTCGATTAGTTTTAACAGTGTGTGAAAATACAAATTTAAAACAAAATTTATGTCTGTATGTGTCTTTCAACTCTTCTTGATCTTCGTCTCTTGCTTCTTGTTTCTCCTCTTCTAGGCATTCTGTAGCTTCTTCGATAATTTCGGTATTATCATTTTGTTCTTCCTCCTCAAGTGCAACTGGCACTAAATTGTCGCTTCCTGGATGAATTTCTTGCACTCGTCCCAAGAGCGTTGGTGGTCAGTCTTCCTTGATTAATACAAGATTTCCGACTTCGATATTGGTTTGTGGTTTGGTTCACTTTGGTCGGTTCTGGAGTGTGTTCAAATAATCGCGACTCCACTTTACCCAGAAATCTTGCTGAACGAATCGAATGACTATGGGAGTCTTTGTGTCCGTAACAGTGGGTTGTGGGACATTCAATGTGGCTTCACCGATCAAACAGTGACCTGGTGTTAGGTATGCTAAGTCCATCGGATCTGACGTCATTGGGCATAATGGTCTGGAGTACATGCAGCTCTCTATTTGTGCTAATGCGGTCGAAAATTCGTCGTATGTTGGAGTCAAACTTCCGATCACACGTTTGAGATGGTATTTGGCAGATTTTACCCCGGCTTCCCACAAGCCACCAAAGTGTGGGGACCCAGGAGGGTTGAAATGCCAGGTGACGCCTGCATCACTCATCGTTCTCACCATATCTTCACCGATTTCCTTGCAGCTACCTCGATACAGTTTTTGTAGCACTCGAGACGCTCCAACAAAGTTTGTCCCATTATCGGAATAGATGTCTGAAATTCTCCCTCTCCTCGCTGTAAATCGTCGAAAAGCTCCTACAAATCCGTCCGTGGTCAAGTCGCTGACGGCTTCCAGATGCACAGCTTTAGTGGCGAAACAAATAAACAAACAAATGTAGCCCTTATACGCTTTGTGTCCACGTCCCTTGGTTGTTCGAAGGCTAATGGGACCTGCAAAATCTACGCCTGAGTGCAGAAATGGTCGGTTTGGGGTGATTCGTGCTGGCGGTAGATTTCCCATTTGTTGCTGGCTGGCTTGGCTCTTGAGGCGATAACACGTTATACAATGATGAATGCGGTGATGGATTGTATTGCAACCATCGGGAATCCAATAATTGTTTCTTAAATGGGCTAGCAGCAACTGCGGTCCACCGTGTGTCGTGTCGATATGTGCTTTATCGATAATCAGCATCGTTAGTGTGTCATGCTTCGGTAGGATGATGCTTTTTTTTGAGTGAGTTAATATTTATAAATCGTTCTTTTAAAACCCATAGCCTTAAAATGCGATCTTCGCGATCAGATGTCTTAAGAGGACGCATTCCACTTTTCTTCCAATTTGAAGAATGGAGAGCTCAGTCATTTTGTCGAGCAATAATTCTTACTTTCACCTCAACAGATAAAACCATTATTTTGATGTTAATAGATCAAAGGATACTTCGGTACTAAATAAATTAGTAGAGATGGTGTCAAACCATAAAATATAGATTAGGTAATAAGTTACAAAATACATTTCATGGAAAATACTTATTTACATAACTTAAATTAAAATTAAAATAAAAAAATCGATAATTCAGGCATCGAAGTTGTTATATGAAAATACGAGAGTTTCAGAATCGTGGTTTTTATATAAATTTTTTAAATTTTAACTTAAAAGTAGGAAAACATCGAAAATCGAAATAAATTATAACTGAATATGAAATTTTTTTTAAATCGAAAAAATCAGGTAGTGATTGAGTGTTATTGTAATCCATTATATTGTAAAATATAAGCTTTAAGCTTTAGACATCGGTGTTTATATTAGTGCCTAAATATATTTCTTTTTTTTATCAAAAAAATATTTTAAAATTATTAATGGATGCTTCTAATATTGGTCCGGACCCGTTTTACGGTTTTTCAAATCAATTCTCAGTTATTTTTTTAAAGTTTTTATTTTTTTCATTTTTTCACACATTTTTTCGACAGCACTAGTTTTTATAATAAATAATGAAATTTTAAAACAAATAACCGAAAAATAGGAAAAATTGAAAGTTTTAACATCGCGGTTTTTATATAAAAACAATATAAAATAAAAATCGCAAAGAATAAATGGTTTAAATAAAAATTGAGAAAACATCGAACAGTGTAATGTTTTTATAACCATCTAATTAAATAATCATTAAACAAAATCGGTGTTTTTATAAAAATAAATAAGATTTAATATAAAAATTGAATGTTTTATAAAAACATTACTTTAAAATCGGAGTAATTATAAAATTTAAAATTCAAACATCGCTGTTTTAATAAGAAATTATATAAATTATATACGAATAATCGATAATATTAAATTAAATAAAATATAAAAAGAATTAAAATTTGATCATGCTATTTTTAATAAATCGAAAAAAACTAAAATCATCCGGTATTTTTATAATAAATTTCATAAAACAATATTTAATAATTATTTTTTAAAATAATTTATATAAAAAAAAACCTGATCATACATTTAAAAAAATATATAGTTTAAAAGTTTGGCGAGTTTGTGTCATAATAACCTAAATCTGTAAATTTGATTATTATTTATTTAAAAAAATCGATAGCTCAAACTTTTGTACCAATTAAAATATTTTGAAATTTTAGATGCTTTAACCAAATAGTTTCAATAATACATAGGTGGTTTTTATTATTGATGTATGACGAAAGAAAATGGAATAACTGTAAAAAAGTGTACTGCTGGCAGCTAGCAAAACGATAAACAATGTTTATTACGGCATTTGCAGCTTATGTGATATTAAAACGTCTTGTGGAGAATTACACATTTTCAATTTCTTTATCTTAATCAATTTTCATTCAATTCTCTGTTATTTCCTTTATTTTATTGCAAAAAAATGCAAATGCTTTTTATAAATTGGGTTTTTCGTAACATTATGCTTAAGTGTTAATTGGATCGATGAAAAATCAATCCTCTATATGAAGCCCTGGCTCGATTGATTCCTATATCCCTTGACCCACATAAAAAAGTAACTCGAGCACTCAAGCTGTCTGGGCCAACGTTATGGTCTATAATTACATTTGAACCCACTTCAACGCTGCCGGTTTTTTTTTCGTATACTCTTGTTGTTGTTGGAATGTTTTTCGGTATGAAATTATAAGCAGCAACATAACACCCCCGAGCAGATCGTATGCCTGCGGGCGTATTTTTACATATACGCATTTTTCACAGACTCTAGTGAATCTAGCAGCAGCGCGCAGAGCTTTTGCTCCGCGTATGAAAGCTCGGCATTACACTCGATTACGTATGCAAAGGTTACTGTCGATGAAGATTTCACTCCAAATCCCTCGATAAGTATATACGGAAAAGATGTTATTCCGTTTTGTTCATACAATTTATATATTATATTTACATATACATGTATTTGTATATTGTTTAATAAACAAGGGCGCGTGCAGATGTATTTTTAGGGAACGTTCATGGATTCCAATACAAAGTTTGTCTCTGCGTATACAGACGATATTTATTGGGTCGTGCCACTTGAGCTTTTCTATAATATACAATTTATCATAATTTATTATTGTGGTCATGAACTATTATGTTATTGTATAGTTGTCTTGAACTAATATGTTATATGAAAAACTTGGCAAACTATATTGAACACGCACCTTTATTAGATACGACGTTGGAATTACACTTACTACATATATATATATATATGTATCTATGAGCTTTATAAAGTTTCTGCAAAAGAGGTTGGGTAAATAAACCAATACAAAACATTTAGCTGTGAGAACTGTAGAAATGTTCCGAGCGATTATTCGATTTAACCTTTTGCTTTTGCGTGTGCGTGTGTACATTGCGATAAAAATGGTTTTGTACGCGTCTATTTATTTATAGCACCCAGAAGTCCATGGAGAATTTTCGGTGGGTTTATATAGGCTTATCGGCTATACGTTTAGCGTCAGAGGGCAAGAGGTTGTATGCGTTTAGAGTTATTTGCAGGATTAGGAGCTATATATATATATATTTCAAAATGGGAAATATATAAGTTTTATTCTGCCGCTTATTTCGATATAATATATTGATTCGATTTAATTTATATTAAAGAAGGATCAACTTGTATGTCCAATGTTCTTTTGGTTTCGTTGGTAACATTTTAAATGAAATTAAAAAAAAAACAACAAGACTCTGAATCTGCTTTGATAAGATTTATTGATCTTTGAAGATTATTATTCTATTAAAAAAAATATATATATATATATTTTTATATAAGCTAATGCTAACTGCGATGTTAAAAATATTGATTTATTCTTAAATAATATTTTTAAACTTTTTGTAATTTTAAGTAATTCTACCATTTTTGGAACTCGGAAGAACCGATGTATTATTTTACCTTGCATTAACTCTGTGAAGTAAAGTCATTTGGTGCTCAAACAATAAGATGAACTCGAAAGTTTTCTGGGAATTTTGAAATTGTTGGTTTTCATTTTCATTTTAGATTTGCCATCTAGTACCTTTTTTCTGGAATAGACGCTCTAAAACAGTTGATAATATCTCTTTTTCAAATAAAACTAACATCTACATCTATAATTCATTTTTATTGACAATAATAATTACATAATTGAACATACATTAATTTTAAATTTTATTTTATATCGTAAGTTAACCGATAATGTTATTTACCTACGAAGTGTTTATGTGTGTGTAATAATAGTGTTATACATTGATTTTGATTCCAAATAGAAAAGGGGAATTAGATCGGGAATTTTGTTGTACCTCACAGGGTTTTTTTTATAAAAACTAACTTAAAACTATTTTACAACTAACTTAAATACTATGACTAGAAGGTGGGGTGCAGGATTGCAACTGTGGTGTATTTATTGGTCTATGGAGTAAATTTGACCTTCCTTGTATGCACGGTTGTGATAGTTAATAAGTTGACCAGCGGGGTTATATAATAAGTTTGTTTTGTGTTTGTGGAGTAATGCAAGTGGTGGTTTTATTTTGACATTGATTAAGCTATTTATTAAATCGA
>JANSTU010032129.1:0-11909 GCA_027564075.1 Bolitophila hybrida
TCTTGGCCATAACATTAAATTATATGCGTTTTATTTCATCTTGAAAACCTAACCTCTAAAAAAAACACCCTTTAGTATAGTGGAGAGGTTTTTTTTCTCGAATTATATGGAATACGTGTTGCGATTGGCTACCAAATTATATACATTTTTCATTTTGACAGTTCAATACAACTATGGATGACAAATACTACGGTGGCGACATCTTTCGAACGAAAATAACAATCCAAAACGATCACGAGTTTCAGTGATATAAAGGGTGCAATAATTTTTACAATATGCGTATAATTGACCGAATGAGAACGATTTTTGAGGATAATAACCCGATGTAAAGTAAACAATGGTGCGCGACTGGCGATTAGTTTGTGTAACCCACTTTTTCCAGTTATATAAACGCTGCAGTATGTTTTAAATGTGTGTGTTTTGTAGACTGGGCCTGTGGTGAGTTTGTTGAAACGTCACAAAGCACAATATGATATATCGACACCTCACTCTCTTTTTTAATTTGCAAAGTTTTCAATAGCATGTTGTAAGTGCGGTTTACATCTTTTGTAGCCGCGGGAAAGGTAATAAGGTGCGATGTGCAGAACCGCATATATACATAACCTTAAAAATATAGGTGAAATTAACAAAAAAAAACTGCATGTCAAAGAATACATGGACAGTGGACATTATACTTAGGACTTAATTAGAAGAATTTATCAAAAGCAAATACTTGTTTATTGTCTGTTATTTGAATATTGCAAATTTTAAATCACACTTGCTAGTTTGTAAGTTTGACATTTGACACTACGTGTCAAGCTTGTGTTTCCATGTTTCCACTATTATGCTTATACGAAATACAAGTTGTCAATATCGTGAGTGGTCACGTTCCCGCAAGTGGCCTAAATGCATAGCCTTCAGGTTCAATGAATTTTGATAAAATCAAATCCGGTATCTAATAAATCGATTAACAAACACACACCCTGCACAAGCCTGCGAATTTACGTACATCATCAAGAATGTTAACGATATTCAGACTATATCATCCGATTTGTTATAAAATATTATCTTATCTCTACTATTAGACTTTACATTCCTTGGCGAAAAATCGTAATCATGAAATTGTGACAATTCGCATAGCTGATATATAGAGTAAGTACGTGAAATAATGCCCGATTCAGATTTGAAATGCACTTATTTACGTGTATTTGACCTTCATCTTGTTTGTTTTGTTTATTTGTTTGTTTTTAATTTTTGTAAATTTAAGTTGGGGTACACGGTACATGCACACAAAAACAAGATAAGATTACATAAATATGAATTACCTGCAATGCACAATAAAAAATTTCTTAAGATTCTCGATCATTGACATAACAAAAATGCAAAACATCTGATACAATGTGGCGTTTGCTTATCAGGCAATATATTATCAACCGGTTTTTTTTTGTGGCAGGTATCGGAATTTTAAGTAAACAACAAAAGTGAATATATAAAAGTAAATTCGGTGGCACGTTCGTTGTAGCTTTTTGCAAAATGCATTGTAAAATTTAATACTAACATAATCAATTTAGCAGAAATAGATTTTGACAGCAAGTTTTCTATACAGCAAATATTTGAACTGTCATAAATAATTGCATTTTGTGTCACACGATAGGAGGTAAAAAGTGTGAATTGCGCACATTCCTCTTTGGATCGGTTCAAGTAGATAAGGTTAATATAAAATGCTTATCTTGCAATTTTTGCGCGATCGGATTTACGCTTTGCACACAGATGGGAAAAATTATCGAAAATATATTATTGCGATGATCATGCACCAAGAACGTGATTGGGTTTATTAATGTTATTTGTTGCTACTTAAAAAAACTTTTTGAAACGTGTTCGACGAGACTTCTGATTATGGCGCTTGCTCTAGAATGATTTGCATAAATGTCCCTTGATTAAGAGATTGTGTGTGATGTTTATTTATTTTTTAGTGGGTGAAATGTTGTTTTTTATTGATTGGCCTTTAATTGTGCTGTTATTTAATCTGCGGATTATGGGCATTATTGTAAAAAGAATGTTTTCGAGTTTTGGGTTTTTGAGTTTTTTGACCAATGACCAGATATTAGCACAATAATAAATAATTATGAGGAACAAAGAACGCGGAAAATCATAGAAAAAGTTTGAAGACGACGAATTGCAAGCATTGCAGCTCGCAGACCAATTGAATGTTTACCGTCGGACTGGAACACGGAGGTAAGTGCTTCTAATCACAGTAAAGTAAAATCAAAGGTTCGTAATACCAAGTTCGACATTATCAACCAGGAACTAGGTCCCATTACTGCGGGAGAAGGTCAAGCGTCTTCACCAACCGAAACTGGATCAGCGCCGAGCCGTGTTTTGACGAGTCCCTTCACGCTTGGGAATCTCTCAGGATTCGATTGCGACGGTGGTTGAATGTTCCGTAGATAAAATAGAAATGCATACCTATATCGTGGAGACTCGTAAAAGTGATATGGATGCAAGATAGACCCTTGCATGCTAACCAAAATGCCTATTGAGCAGGCAGGTCAGTTGAAATAGCTCTACACCAGATCGTCAGTCGCATAGAAAAGTCTCTGGAAAGAATTAATTTTATGTTGGCATTATTTATGGACATTGAAGGCGCTTTCAACAAGATACAGTATATTGCAGTTAAACAAGCTGCAGATGACACAATATTAACCCCCAAAGCTAGGGTGGGTTATGAATATGTTGGAGTCTACATGCTTAACAACTGCATTAAATGGAGCTACTATGACAGTAGTTGGAGTTCTACTTGACAGTAAGTTAGATTGGAGAAAACATGTCAGATAGAACTATTAAAGCAAGTAGATCCTTATGACAATGCCGGAGGGTAGTGGAAGTAAACCAAAAGCTGCCTACTGGATGTACACAATGATAGTGGGACCCTCAATCTCATTTGCAGTATTTGCATGGTGGCCAAGAGTCAAGCTAATCTCGATTCATACCAAACTGCAACATCTACTAAGAGTTGCATGCATTAGAAGGACTGGAGCCATACGGACTGCAGCTGCTATCGAAATGCTATTGGATTTACCTCCTCTGGATCTAGTTAGGCAGAAGCATTCTTGACAGCCCACAGATTAAGAAACATAATAATATATATAACACAAAGGATTATAACCTAGGTCATAGAAAGATTATAGACTCAGTTTTTAACAAAACAGAATAGCTTATGATGACCGACCAGATTCTTCAAAAATACAGATTTCTTAAAACTTTCAAAACCACTTTTCCGAGTAGAGGAGATTCTGGGCGAGACTTCACTTCCAATACCGACAATCTAAAAACTTCATGAGATCCCAGACCAACTGTCTAACAGGTCATTGTCTCAACAAACACCTACACATGACTGGAGTCAATTTGCAATGGAAGAGGAGAACTTAGGAACATTTTATATATGAATGCCCAAACCTCTCAACAAAAAGACTGTCTACGTTAGGATGCTTTATCCTTAACTTTGAAAATATGTCATCACTGGATCACGGATGGTCGATCTAAGATTTGCGTGCGTCCTTTCTTACATATAACGTTACTCGATACACACAAATCTATTATTATTACCGTCGGACCATCGAAAAACGTTTAAAAGCCATGGGAAAGATTTTGTAGGTGGGACGACAGGCAGCAGGAAAACAGAAAAACCACATGTGAAATGCTGATCACCAGACACCAAAACAGTCGAGGGTACATACTTTGAACAATAAATCGAATAAAGTCATTTAAAATTAACGAATTGATGTAATTGTAATTTTTCATTCGCAGTCTCTGAAGGCTGAACATTTTATATTTAAATTAAAAAGTCTTCTTGAAGTCTCTAAATTCGCAGTAACAGTCTTTTAAAATTTAAAAAGTCGTATCAAATTCCACTTGATTTACTTAGGAGTAATTTTAATTGAAATAGACTTTGGAGTCTCTGTAAATGTAAGAGGTCAAAAAATAGTTTGTTTTAGATATCGTACAATCAGAGAGTAGGACGAAGAGGAGTAAAATGGTCTATAACAATAATTTCCAAAGGGAAACACAAAGACATCACAAAATAAAAAAAATAAATCTCATCTAATATTTGTCTTTTCTCAAAATCAATCAATCAATATTTCATTGAATTTTCCATTATAAATTTTATCATTATTCAATTTATAATTCAAAATAAGGAATTTTTGCCTCCATCAAAGATGATCAAAATTTGTATTTATTTGATCTAAATAATTAAAGTAATATTTTGAAAAAACTGACAAACTTAACAACTTTCATTTCTCCCAAGTTTAATTATATTTGTATTAATAGCCCTAATAATTAAAATAAATATCCGTTTTGAGAAGAAAAAACTAGATACCTAACTAAAGAATGTCACAATAACTCGTTCCAAAGTTTAGTGTGAACCTTGCTGAAACGTCAAAATATTTTTGACATTTTATTCAGGCTTAAATGGACGCCCATTTTGTGATAATTGTGTTTTTTTAGGTCAGCATAATCGTCTTAACGATATGAGCAATTGTGAAAAACCAAGGAACTGGTGCTCGTAATCTCCAGAAACTGAAAAATATATTGGCGCTATCGCCAAAATACTCACCACACATTAGTTACCAACTTCACGTGTATTATGAAAATGTTTGTAGGACAATATGAAATATATTGCGGTCGTTGAAAATTAGTGATAACGTATAAAATTTCTAATATATTTTAATTAGCGCTAATATTGAATTTATATATATTATGCATTTTAAAAACCACTTTGTTCATCTAGTTTTATTTTTTGATAATATATACTTTTAGGTTATGTTTACATATTGTATATTTTGTTGTTTTTTCAGATGTTGTCTTCCTTGGAAGAAAGACTCACACAAGTTTATCTTATATTTTGGAGAAAAGTATCATTTAGTTGAGTGATAATTTGCCTGATAATCTTGACTTACGAAATTACTGTTTTCGACAGTCAAGTTCATATACGTCGAGTTTATTTGAAACTAAAAGGGTGATGTGACTTTCGCCCCGCGGATACTTATTCCGCAGTCACTTTTGATTTTGATTATTGCGAATTAACTACCGTGTACATGTATTTTTATAATTTCTATACGATTGACTTCACCCCTACATTTTTTAGGGCTTTTTTTTGGTTAGTCTTTAAATCTATAGGGTGAATTTACAGGCAACCTTTCAATTAAACGCTTCGATTAAGAATCAGCGGTAAGCAATGACAATATCATCATCATTGATAAGTTCTACAAATTCACTGTTTTCAAAGATGCATTTGCCACTGGACCTGCCTAAAAACCCATCTGAAATAAAGGGTATATATAAGGCTATACGATAAAACATTTTAAGAGTTCCACAAAAAAAAACGTATTTTTGAGTCTTTGTCCTTAAAACTGTCCAGAGATATTTCATTTATTTATTTGGTCTGCTACGAGAATGTATACGCATCATTGAAGCTCTTTCGTAAGAGAATCTCTTACGCGGTTTGACGTTTGTGTGGTTATAATGTCTCCTTATTTAAATTTTTTTACTACTAAATATTTTTCTACAAAAATTAATGAATTTTAATTTTACATAAAAGTTCTCAGCTTAATGACTGACAAAATTCTTGATAATTTTGAATTTTTTATAGTAGTTTAGTTCATCAGCTTCTTTATTTGAACGAAAAAAAAGGGGGCTAAATAATGTTTTTTTTAAAAAATAAGTGCATAACTTTTTCTCTAAAAAGAGATGGAGGCGGTATAATTATGAAAAAACTCATTCTGTTCAAAAGGTTCTTAGTTTTTACTGACAAAAACGGCATGACATTTTACTGATCCTGAATCCCCAGATGGACTTTTCCGAAAAACCACGAAATTTGAATGTACGAGGGACACTGAAAGAACCCATCAAACAAATACGGCCAAACCTTTGGAACTGAACTTTTCCGAACTTTTATAAATTCGGCATTAGAAAAATAAAATTTATAAAAAGGACTCTCCGATCTAGATCTAAAAGACAAACCTAAAATGTCAAATACTGCATTATCGACATGTGATATATAAAATCGATGCAGATTTTCGTGATTGATAACTAGTATTCCCCTATAAAATACATAAATATAAAATATAAAATATAAAAATATAAAAATGAAAATAATAATAAATGCTTCATACATCATTATTTAGAAATGAAAATATTTTGTTTATTTAATTATTAATAACACACTATCGTGATTATAAAGTGACCTAGTTCAGAGCAGACCGCCGATGCTTGTGCCTGCCAAAACTGATAACACTTACACACCACCCAAAACTGTACATTCTACAAGCTTGACATTATTATGACGTTTAAAGAGATACACAATATATTTATTATTGTTTTTTTTTTGTTTTTGTCTCTGTGTATATTTAAATTAAATGATCTGATAAAATGTTGCTGAATATGTAGGGTCATGCAATAAAATCCGTACAAACGAACATAAAACAAACAAAATTATTTGCATTTTGGTATTAAAAAACTATCTGGGTTGAAAGTCCAGTCATTTGTGTGAAAAAATGCACAAAAAGCCTGGGAATGAAAGTCTACAATTCAGAACTTTTTTTTTTCGCGAAAATCGTAAGTCAAAAGTTACTAAAGGATCTCCACCACCACGCGAACATTTCTTACAAAAAATAAATAAATTTAAACACGTGGCGCCATCTATACTTTATTTTTAGTTTTAGTTATTAGCATTAAATAATAATAATAAATAATGACTTTTTCCCAATAAGCGGACTAAAAGTAGCAATCTTTATTGCCATTTTTTCATCGATCGGAATTCAAACCAATTACCTTTTGATCACATCGAAAATGGTTCATATGTTTAATGTACCCCATACCCAAATAAAAATTTAGAAAAAAACAACAAACAAATACAAATTCGAGACAAATAATAAACATAAAACCACTTAAATTCCAATATTATGCTCTTGTAGCGATACAACTTTCACCACGCTGCTAATCTAGCTTAAACCGGCTGAGCCTACACCGAATAATTGTATATGTCTCAGCGCTGATATTTCAGACCTTAAAATTATAAATATATAAAAAAAGCTCTTTACTTACAAAAATTAATTAAAAAAAGATCCTCAATAGGCAGAAATGTCTCGTATCTGCACAGATGATTTGGAGCTGTTTCCCAGACGTTCGTCGTTCTTTGGATGCGGATTTGTGGCGCTTGCTTTAAAAGCTTATGCGATCAAAACAGTTCTCTTAATTCAGAGAAGCTCGTGATGACACTGAAGATCACCACAACAAATGCTGTCTTATGAACGCTCTTTTGTGCGATTAAATTTTGATGTTAATTATAAGAGACGCGTGGCGCGCCGGTTGATCCAAGTTGCAAACCAATAAACGATCAGCGGTTTAATTGCGGCATACGAACGATGTGCGTACAGCAGACACAACAAATAAAATGAACATTCACACTCACACACACCAGATGCACACGACTGCACTCATCGACAGACTATCGAAGACTAATGAAATCTTAAATTTAGAATTTGTCAAGACGGCGCGGCGCGGCACGCGAACTGTCCCACACGCACATACACACACTTACAATATATATATATAAGTGTCTGTATATGTGTGTGTGTTTACTGTTTATAATGATTGCTGGTCACTGATTTCTGGGTGGGTATCGAGCACCACAGGTCTACGTGACTGTAGTGAGCTGTTATCATCATTTTCTGGCTAAATGGGCCGAGAATTGGCGATGAGGTACTCGCTCTGTGATAAGCGTTGTATACGCAAATTGTGATAAGAGGTGTGAGCGCTTTTTTTTATTGTAGCTACAGAGCAAGAGAGACCGGGAGGAGAGAATGTTGTTGGTTTTTTGGTGTGTTTGTTTGTTTTTGCTATTTGAGCGATTAAAATAAAAATACAAAACTGTTTATTGTTTATTTTCAATTTTGTTTTTTTTTAATTAATTTCGTTTATTATAAATTTATTAGAAAAAAACTGCAAAATTAAATTATACAAACAACCTTTCAATAATTGTCACTTTGTCTCAATTTTTTATTTGTAATTTGTCAATTTACATACACTCATGACAATTTCTCTTGGTTTCTTCTATTTGTTTTAAATTTGAATATTTCTTTGTTTTTCCAATAATATCTGAATATTGCATTTTTTTTTAAATTTTGCCTTTAAAATATGTTTTTTATCAAACATTTATTATTTATGCTTAGAAATAAGAATTATATTATAATTAAACCCAAAGCCATTTCCGAGTGTGGCAACGAGAGGTGCACGGTTTGATTCACTTTAAATAAAAATATTCAACTAAAGCACAGAACAAAACAGCGCTTATCCTCATAAAAAATATAAATTCATATCGTACATTTTTAAGCACATTAAACATTTAAATCCTCTGTAAGATTTTTTTTTCTAAAAAATATTACACTTGTTCCGACACTACCCGAAAAATATATGTTTCAAATTTAAAAAAAATGTATTTAGGTTTAATTTTATATTATTTACTAGCTGACCCGGCAAAGGTTGTTTTACCTAAAAAAAATGTTAATAATGTAATATATGTATGTATATATAAGTCTGTATCTGTAAGATGTTTTGAGACGAATCGAAACATCCCATCACCACAATAAATTATCTCTTTCATCTCTCCCTCTTTTACTCTTAGCACTCCTCCCTTCTTCCATCTTTCACTTTCTGATTCCCTTTCTCCCTCTATCTTTATCTCCCTTCCTCCGTTTATCTCTTTCTGATTCCCTTTTGACTCTATCTATATTTCCCACACTTCTCTTCCATCTCTTCCTCCTTCCTTCCTCCCCCTTCCCTCCCTCCTTCCTTCCCTTCTTAACTCCCTCCATCCCTCCATCCTTCTCTTCCAACTTCCCTTTCTGTATAGCTTGGCGATAGACAATGTTCATGGTTCTGATATATGGAGCCTATACAAACAACGTCGATGGTTTTCCAACTATCGAACACGCCACGTACAACTGGCCTGAGCACTGTACATTCAACTGGATAATTGACAATTTCCTCGGGATCGGTGACGCTGTCGATCGACTTGTATGAATGCAATTGAAATTGTATTTTTGTTCATAGGGCTCACCCTGATAGGATTAAAAAAATCTGATGATAAATTATTAAAGGTAAAGAATTAACGCAAACAGCAATACCATTTTGGGGTAGGTATGTCAAAATTATACTTTGAGCGTAATAGCAGTTTATTTGAACATGTATTCTATGTCCGACACCTTTTTGAATCACGCTTAAGAAAAACAACCCTTGGGAATGGCGGATAGAGGGACGGGCGAATAGTATTCTATGTCCGACACCTTTTTTAATGCGCCTAAGGAAAACAGTTTGAATTTGAAACTTAGCTACATGCAAATATTCAAACTTTTTTTCAACGGCAAATTAACTTTTTTTTTGTAAAATATGGTCAAACTTAGAGTCGTGACCGCCAACTATTTTTATGGTTTTTGGGACATAGAGCCGAAATCGCCTGCCGGCTATACTGCATTTCAGCCAAATTATTTACAGAATTCTTTTATTATATCCAGCCAATAGTCGAATAGTTTGACAAACATATTATTGAGGTGTATGTCTAGTTCTGGTGCCGGCAGTGCTCCTGTGTTCTATGAATGTTCAATGCAAAACCCAAGACATTTAAAAAGAAGCGAAACGTATTTAATACAGTGATCAGTTCAGTGTATCAAAAAAAATGGTCTTGAAATATATGCACTAAAATAATTTGTATTGCCTTTTTCTTTATACGATATATATCGTAGTACACATTAAAAATTTAGTTTTCTTGCAAAATCAGGCTGAGCCAGCTGATCGTCGAGGCAGTAATATACTTTGTGGGGCTCTTCATTTTGTTTAAATCTGTTGCATCTTGTTAATAAGTGTTTAATAAAAATTGATGTTCATGTAAAAACATAAATAAAACAAGAGATGCGACTGAAAATTTAAGCACATATACCAACACAACATGTCAAAATACATGCACAGATACGCAAAAAGCTGCGGTAGATTTCTGGAAAACGCCGGGAATATTCACAAGTGCGAACGCCGCATAACGATTATACCTATTTCTACAGTTTAAAATTATTTTAATTCAATGAATGTTAATTCACGATGCACAAAACCATGACAACAGTATTGCCTTCTATTTCGACTGAAATCTACGTGGTTTTTAATCATTTGTAAGACATAGGGCCAGTGTGCCTGCCGATACTCCACACCGGATTCATTGTATATTACGGGTTCACTTCACACGACTTGTCAGATGTTAAAAAAAATCTAAAAATTAAAATTAAAATAAATCACTAAAAAATAGAAACGATTGAAAGATCAAGAAAATGTTAGTTTATCATTTTGAATGTGAAGAGGGCAATTTTACGAAGAAAATAAACTGCGGTATTGAAAAAATGGGGCATGCATTAGAAAAGATACAAAAATTAAATAACAAAAATTTTTCATACCAATTTTTGCATAATTCGTGGACAAATTACAAACAATTTTTTTACTATAGCGAAAGCTCGGCCTTCTTTGTATACACATTTTTTTAAAATTTTGACGAGTCCTAGATTTATGTGCAAAGATAGCAAAATAATATTCTCCATTTTGACGAGAGACATATATTTTAAATTGTATCTGCCCACTGTTTTGTTTTCTATCTTAGGCCAGTTGTTTTTTATGCAATGCTCTGTGCGAGCGCGGCTGTTCCATAGACACAGAAAGCAGCAGTATTTAGTGTAACCACCTTGCAATCCACACAACATGTCGACAACTTGGATTTCTTAACAAACTTACCAGTCGTGCTCTTCATCTTTAATGAATTTTAACAGTTTAGCCATTATATCATATTATTCTTTCAATTTAACACTTTAAATCAGTAGGTTTTACTTGGTATTAATTTATCTATAAATAGGTATTCAGTTTAGAATAATAAGTCTATAATGGCGCTGATGATTCACGATTCCGAAAGTAAATAGCAAGATATACTGCACAGAGTTATCTTATATATTATGGACATTTTCCCTGTAATGCTGGTAGAGTTTGTCTGGGCAAATTTAGACTTCGCGAATGTATCTGTAACACTCAATAAAGAACAGAAATTCCAATAGGAGTAGATTAGCACATTAGCATCATCTGACCAACAACAGATTTAAGGGAACATATAAGAAAAGTCACGGTCATATGACTTCGTCCTATATCTATGTGAGAATAAAGAC
Organism: Bolitophila hybrida; assembly: GCA_027564075.1. Classification (NCBI taxonomy): domain Eukaryota; kingdom Metazoa; phylum Arthropoda; class Insecta; order Diptera; family Mycetophilidae; genus Bolitophila; species Bolitophila hybrida. The sequence continues at coordinate 11,229 of JANSTU010032129.1, forward strand.
GTACATGCATTCTTACATGTTCATTGCCTTCGTTTATCTTGGAAACTTGGACCTATTAAACATTCACATACATACACATAAAACACATCTCAACACACAATGAATTACAGCCGCACATTTAACCGTATGCAATCGTGATATTATCTTGCAGATTTATCTAATAATTATTATAGTACGTTCTTATGTACTTCCAGGATGTAATTACACGCAGTGGTTTCATTTTAATTTATGTTAATTGCTACGGTTAGTTTAGAAAACGCACACACTCTTTCTGACTAGACAATTTCATAATTATATAGTGTATGGTACAGGAACCATATAAATATGATCTGATCTGCACATATGTATGTACCATATAATGCAATATTTATTATTCCATTTGTTTTGTTTGATTTATTAATATATATATATATATATATATATATTTAAAGTTATTCTTTAAATAACAGGTTTAATCTTATAACGTTCGCAACTAATAATAGTACATATGTATATACAATGTTTAATGTACATATAAATAGAATAGTCTGGTAGCGGGCGTCGGGTCGCGACTGGCGACTGCGTCGTGTGCAGAGATACTTGAAATCGAGAAAGACTCGGCACTGAGCGAGTGGGTGTATAAGGGTGGTTTCTATATGATATATACATGTACATACATGTTGGTATATTTTGTGTAATTAT
>JANSTU010032140.1:0-11909 GCA_027564075.1 Bolitophila hybrida
AGACGCAATGTGCATTGCCCAGTAACATCTCCGAATGATCGGCTGCGTGAGGTCGTTACTCCTCAGCGGATGTTACTAAGATAGGAGACGCAATGTCCATTGCCCAATACTATCCTGCCTGCGGCAGCAAGAACTCAACAATACCGTCAACGAAATACTACACAAAGTCAACATGAATGAAACAGAAGATCTCAACGATTGTTATCAAAGGAATTCACGCAACAGCCAAGCAGGTGCTATTGTATTGAAATTTAACAATACCGCAACTATACGCTGATGACATAGCAATAACTTATTCCTGCAAAGACGCCACTGAACTAAAAATAAATATGCAACAAGATCTTGATCGTATCGAAAAATATTTTGACCAAAACTTTTTATTAATAAATACTCACAAAACTAATTATATAGTATTCAGACAAAATAATATATCAGAACTAAAAATAAAATATAAAAATAACTATATTAAACAATGCAATCAAGTAACATATCTCGGTTTAGTCATAAACTCTGCTTTTAATTGGAATGGCCATATAAACCAAATAAAAACTAAACTGAGACCAATTATTGGCGCTATTAAAATACTTAAATCTACTGTAAGCGTTACAACATTGACTAGCATTTACTTTTCAAATATTTATTTTAACTTAACTTATTTAACTCCAATATGGTCAACTTGTCCTTTATTTAAACTGCATGAATTAGAGAGACTACAAAATAAAGCCGTTAAAGCTACTACAAAAATACCATATGACACACCTTCAAATACTCTATATGACCAATTATTCATAAAACTTACAGACATTATTAAATTGAGTTTGGAGTTGCCCGAGTTTCCTTACGGAAACAAGAAACAGTCAGATGCGGCAACCAGTAATCCGCGATAACTGTGACTGGGCACGTTTCCGTTGACTCTGTAAATAGTTCATCCGCCACCATGTTACATTGTTTACGTTTACCTGGTAAGAAACAAAACAAAATTCGGTTTGCACACGCATAAAAACACGTCTGACACCGCCGACAGTTGGCGACCCGAAAAAAAAAAAAAATATACCTTTATAAATACATGTATGGTGTATGCAAACAATAAAATTGAAAATACAAAACATTGACAGTTCCAACGGCCGTATGTTCCAATCACTACTCAGGTCTACTTAGAGACATTTTCTTCACTTAAAGTTGACTTTCACTTGAGGATATGTTTTTCAACTTCGCGAATAGATTTTCTTTAGTCGAAGTTGAGTAGATTCAACATTCTCAACTTCCGAACATAGGTTGATGGGGATTTATGATCTCAACTTGGCGTTTTGACGAATTTTCGTTTTTTCACAATTTTTTTATGTGTCACGTCCAGTGTCAGTCGTAAAAAATAATCCGAACAGTGCAGTTTCGTCAAGAATAATAAAACGAATTTGAATAATTGTTTTTTGCCTCATGATCTGATCTGACGTTTGGACTACTATGTCTTCAGTGACAGTGATGAATATGAGGAGGAAGAACGAGCAATGGAGCTAGAGCGTCGACAATATCGTATACGGGTATACGGCCACAAATTTTATGAAACTGTCGAAGGATCATATTGATATGGCTGCTCGTGTCGCTCGGTAGTCTGCAAACATGGCGCGTGGAAAAATTGAGTTGCTAATTCTAAATTTCAAGCGAACAATGTTACGAGCTTTTACAGCATCTATTTTTAATTGCAAATATTCAGTTCGCAGCGCATGTTTCTTCTGTTGATACTGCTCCTGCTGCTCGCGATGAAATTTCAGATCGTTGCTTTTGTTCAAAACCCAAACTTTCCAGTCGTCGTTGGCGTTCTATTTTCAAAATTTACATTTCGATGTCTTTCTTTTCATCGGATTTGATCTGCGCAACATAACGATCATGGGATTTTGCAGTTTATCTGGATTTCCCATGAGCGATCTACTCCATTTGATTTTGTATGCAATGGTGCCGATTCTGCATAGTCTGAAATAATCGTCGCTGCACTGGTGCTTGGCAGCGGGTGAGCTGTATTTTCGGCCACCACCTATCTCAACCTCTTCTTCGTTTTCCATGTCTTCGGTCATCATCGTTCCACTTTCTTTCATTCGCGGACCACCATGGTTGCATTGACCTCTTTACGGAAACTTTGTTTGACTTTTAAGTATTTTTCTCGCAAAGACCACATAGTGCGTTACTACATATACAAGAACATTTTAAACTTATAAATAGTGATATACAGTGATAAATATTACATTAAACAATAAATATAAACACAAATTCTCCCCGAATAAAAACACACTAGAAAACCGTATTTATCATTTAAATTGTATATAATCGGCAAGTTGAAAAGTGATATATCGATATCGATAATATAGATATTAAATTATAGTAAAATACACAATTTCCCTTATATTCAACTTGCTGTTGAACTCGGCACATTGAACTCTACTGGCGATTGATTTCAACCAGCCGTTTTTGATAGTGAAGAAAATGGCCGTTAAGGTGCCAATACACGGGCTGTACAATCCACATATTTCCGTCTGTGCACTGATGAAAAATATCAATATCATGTATAGTTAATATGTCAAATGTGTCTTTAGCATTTGTAAAGACAAAGGCACAGATAACGGATGAGCTGTATATATATATATATATGTATATATACTATATATATATATATATAGTATATATATATAGTATATATATATGTATATGTATTAAAATAAATATATAAAACATTGATTCACAATAAAACATTTGCGAACAAAAAACATTTTTGTTCTAAAGAAATTTGTAAATTTTTAAAGAAGTGTATCTTTTTTTTTGCACAATAATTTGGTGTGTTAAATTTATGTCAAGTATTCAAGTGAATTTCTTTTACTCGTATATACATTTTTAAATTCTTGTCACCGCCATTTGTATGGAAAATTTATGTGATTTGGTTAAAAAAAAAAACCGCAAAAAAATTACAATACCAAAAAAAATACCCAAAAAAAAAATTCAGTTCAGAAATTAATATCGTCCAATATATTTTTTTTTGCATTTTTTAAAGTACGACAATATCGAATTGCTGTGTTCCCACCTATTTCATGTCCTGTGTGCCACGAGCGTAGATTTTACCAGCTTCGTACATATGAACACTGAACGGTGGATACGTCCAGTAATTCTTGTATACAGGTACAACATCCATGTGTGAGTTTAAAACAATCGATGGAAGCTGTGTGGCTCTATGCCTAACCATGTTAAATTACAACGGGCTTCTGCTGCTGATGATGTATGGATACAGACAGTTCAAGTTTAGCTGCTTGATTGCGCAAAAAAGGTCACGCATGGAACTAGTATATATAAATATGAACTTTTTCTTTAAATTTTTAAACATTGTAACATAATCCACGTCATGATGTACGCTAGGAATACGCAAGTATTCTCGAAATATACTAATCTTCTCATCATTCTTCCACTGTGACTTATTGCTAATACTCACGGATGCGCGATAAGTATTGTAAGACAAACATTTATTTCGAGGGAGGTGAACTGCTATGCAACTGTGGAACTGAGCTTATGTCTGGCATCCAATTTATTATAAATGCCTGGAGATAATTGCTGGATATATAGTATATGGATTTAATCTTATTATATCAATGCGGTTATATTACAACAACTAAAGTATACACAAAACACATACTTCGACGGAAACAGGTCAAAATTCGACCAAAACTATTGAGTGGCAGCTTCGACGGAAAATGCCACCATCCAACAATGTGGAATGAATTCCAGACGATGATACGACCACAGGATTTGACTACATGCGCGAATTAATGACAATGAAGTCAGAAACGTTTGGCCAGTGCCACCAGGAGCATCGAGGAAGTAGAATCCGGTAACTCGCTAGACGTGTACTACTCTTACATCTATAAAATGTATTCTGACAAGATCAATTTTGGTCATCTGATTAAAATAAAATGTATGCTATTCCCAAACCAAAAACATTTATGAATGAAATATGGTATATTATGATAATAATAATTCATTATCTAAAAATATTGCAAACTTTTTTCATTACATATATTTTAGGAATAAGTAATATAGTATTTTGCGTTTTCCCAAAACCGGACACAAGCATATTTGGCAAGAATGAAATCGGAATCGGAAATTGCTTTAAAATTTCTAAAATTCTGTCAGAAATATTGTATATATTAAGCGTGTTATTAGACAAAATTTGTCAAAAATGCAGAAGAATTACGGTTTATTGAAATATACTTTAACATAAAATTCTAAAGTGTTGAAATTCCCGGTTTCAAATTGTTTCTTGCTGATCTGATTTGATCTACTTTGTTTCTATTTTTATTTCGTCGTTGTTGTGGAGTTCGCATTAATGGTATTGACAGGACAAGCCTTTTATATGATGCTCTTCAGATAAGTTGGGACATAATATACTTATTATCATATTTTTTATAAAACAATCATGCTCCTTTCAACAACTAATTTTCGTGCAAATAAAACAACTCCGTGGTTCAAGGTCTTTGATCTTAAAATCGCCTCTCGTTCGGGATAACTTTCAAATTAAATGGAAAAGATAATAAAAACCACATAATTTTCAAAAAAATCAAAATAAAACTCAAATGGTTCGTAATGCCAAAATAGAATATTTCTCACTCAAATTAAAGACAAGTTAACAACCTAAATTTATTTTGTTAATCTTAAGAATTTTGGCATTTATAGCAACTTTAATAATTATCAGGTTTCTAATATGCTAAATATCAGTAGCAATTCATACAGATAGCTTTAAATCTCCATCCCAGATTTTTTTTTGAGATAACCAAAATTACTTCCACGTCCGTTGACATAGATAAATGACCTATTAAATTTATTCAAATTCAAATAGATTGATCCTTGACTTCCTCAACTTTGTCCAGTTCCTGGAAGATTGCAAGGGTTATGCTAGTCCATAAGGGTCCCCGCAATCACAGTCTTTTTTTACCCGCTATTACTTATGTAATTAAAATAATTATATAAAATCTAATTATCGATAATAAAAAATGCGTTCTCCTTATTCTTCTTGATTTATCATATGATACCTTAATTCATCAAATCATGTGTGAGAAACTGATAAATAAATTTAATTTCAGTTCATCTCATACCAATCTGATCTCAAACTATTTATCACATCAAAGTCAATCTGATTTTCTTCCCGTAAGTCGAGGCGTCACACAAGGATCGGTTTTTGGTCCAGTTCTCTTTCACTTTTTATTATTGATATACCCTCAGTTCTTGATGTGGACACAAGATTCCATATTTTTGTATCCTTCTCTCCATATATAGCACTCGTAAAGTTAACCATAGCCATAGCCGAGTGGGTTAACGCGTTGGCCTGGCTTATGGGAGATTTCCGGTTCAATCCCGGCCGGCAGATCGAAGCGTTTTTCGAATGTAGCACTTTAAATCAGTAGGTTCCTCTCTAGAACAATAAGTGTAATGATGGCGATGATGATTCACGATTCCGAACATAAAAAAAAAAAAGATCTCAGTGCATAGATATATTTCAAAAATATGCGCATTTGCCCTGCAAAGTTGTTATAGTCGCGTCAGCACAGCACAAACAGCACATTAGCATGACCTGACCACTCGTGTGAACCCGTAATGGTCAATGAATCCGCTGTGCTGCAGCGCACACCGGCCCTATGTCCCACAAGGGATTAAAGGATCCAATGAGATACAAGTACAAATATTCTTTCTCACTACGTAATAACGTCAGCGTCGACGAACTGACAAAATATGCGGCCTAAAATCCATACAGACTCGCGAACTATTATACGGGTTCAAATTATCGGTCGTCAGAGGTAATGCTAATGTGTTAATATTAGTGCACAGAAGGACAATAGGAATAGCCCATGTCCTATAAGGAACCCATGATAACTCTACGTAGTTCTGTGATTGCCAGACGTCCTGATTCGATCGACAAAACGAAAAAGAATATAATTTTTATGAGGTAGAAGTTCCAATTGTATGGTGCTGGAATAGATAGCAAATATAAAAACAATATTTAATACGATTTTTTTATAATTTTTTTTTTCAAAATACAATTTTTCGGCACGCATGGCGCTTTGCAGCTCCAACGGATAAACGGATTCAATAAAATCGCAGTGCAAAAGAAAGAAAATTTATTTTGGGGGTTTATAAAGTTTTTTAAAAAACGATAAAGCATCCTAAATTTGGTCTAGTTTAATTAATTGTTTATGTTTTTTGTTTTGGTAGCTAGAGCCGCCATTTTGAATTATTTTGTACAACAGAATAAAAGAACGTTGACCTTTCCTAATGTTTAAAGATAATTTCCTACAAATGTTGCGAACGACTAACTATAATGATTCATTCTGTTTATTTTGATAACGAAAATGCATTTTTTGCCCTTGAAATATTTTATTGACAACACACCCAATTTTAGGTGTAATGGATGCCCACCACAATTTCATTTGGACCTTAAATTTATCCTTCACCTTGTCCTTTAGATCTGCCCATGTCTACAAAATTATTATATTTAATATGCTTTAATTATAGTATATTAAAAATACCATTTTCCCAAATTTCCAACAATGGACTTTCATCCCGCTGACATTCTTGCAAATGTTTAGATTTTGACCCCGCGTAATTTATTGACATTACCTTACATTACCCCATTAACAAAATAGTATACCGCAGAGTTCGCGGAATGTAGAACCATTGTATTGTAAATAACTGACCGCGAGATGAAAGTCCATTGCATGAAATTATACAAATAATACGAATGTCTGCGAGATTAGATTAGATTGTTTTATAATTCCCAAATATAAAAGTCCGTGGAGTTTAATTCTGTAAAAATAAATGTTTCATGTTTTAAATTATTTTTGGGGATAGTGTGAAATAGTCTGGAGAGATGATTAGTATTAAATTAAGTGTATTAAAAATATTATATCTTAAATAGGTGTAACTAGATAGTGTTACCGTAACCTTTTTCAATGTGGATTTAGGAAAATTACACATAATAGCTGATAAAGGTTTGGGGAGGATATCTTTTTAAAAAGACCATAAACTGTTACCCCATGAAATGTCGCCACGTTAAATTGCCGCCGCGTCAGATGATTGGGTTACAAATTTAGATACTTTATAAATAAACCAAATTAAAGCAGATATAAAATGGATAAGAAAACTATTTTATTTAAAAACTTTTACATTCAAATTGTTATTATAAAGCATCTCTCTTAGACCAGCTTTAATACTTAACAAATGTTCATTCATACGCAATGTAATCTCTGGTACAGATCTTCGTCCACATCGACTACGTGATTCGATCGCGTCACTAGCTGCTGGCCATCATCGTCGAACAAAACATTTCGTTGTCCCACCTCGAATTGACCAAACATCTCGAAAACGTCTTCGATTTTACCGTTATGACCGAATTTTTCTGAAAGTGCTGTAAAAGCGTGTGCCACATTGTCTAGTTCCGTTCCGCTTAGATCATCACGTACAAACACAGCTCTCGCAATACTCAGATCGTAAGTGCATCCCTTGGATTCAATAAGAGACCGACGAGTACGGTCAGAGCATATCAGCTCTTTATCAGCATATTTCTTGTCTTTCAATTGTTTGGTACGTACAATTTGAATTGGTGCTTCTGATACCGAATGTGGAAGCTGTGGGCACGTGTTTATGTTTCGTTTATGATTAAAGAAAATAGCTGCGTCCAGTGCCGCCGGGTCAGCAGCATCGTACTCGCTAAGTAACAATAAAGATATTTAAATATGACTTCAAAATGTTTAATTTATACAACTAACATGTCGATTTTTTCGATTTGATCATCAGTTAAACCTTTCTCGGCTACCGCAACGTACTTTTCGCTCGGATCCTTCGTCTCGTACATTATAGGTTTCAGGTTATGTTTGCGTGCTTCATTGTATTCGGGTCCAGGTACGATGGTTACGTCAATTTTATTGTCTTTCACCGCCTGCGCACATTTGCTATTTAAGATGCACTCAAACTCGGGACGGATATCTCTAGAGTATGCAGCCAGTTTCATTGTATCACACTTTCGCATTTCAACTTCATTGGTGACACATATCCTGCAAGTGATCATTATTATATAGATTTTTAAAGATATTTTACCTTAAAAAACCCACCTTATCTTCTGCTGTGTACTTCCATCACGTTCGATTACATCCTTGTACTGTGCTTTGTCCAAATGCTCACCGGGTAACACATGATTATCCTTTTTGACCACAGTGTTTTTATCATAGATCCACATACGAATAGCAGCCTCCTTATTATCAGCTTTTTTACCATCTTTGTAGAATTCACTGAGACGATCTTGCAGACTCTTTAATCGAATATTCAGATCTGTATTGCCCATGTATCCTTGCCACGGTCGTTGAGCCCATGTACATGCCTTCCCAGTTACAGGTCTTCGTGAGCCGTCCTCACACAGATACTCGAAGTCATCGGGATTCCGTTGTGCTTCAGTAGTTGCTGGATTGTTTGCAATAGGAAGCTACAAGAATCAATTAATATTAAATAATTTCCTTTTTTTAATTTTGATAAATATTACCCCAAAGTATTTCCTGACATAAAAGACTTTGGTGAATGCCAGATCGCCACCATTCTCTACTAAACAACGAATGGCTCCATCATAACCGGAGAATTTATCAGGGTAGTCACATTTAACTGGGTCTTCGCATAATGCACACAGATTTGAATAGCGTTTTTCTGAAGAAAAATATATTTGTATATACTAATATATTATATGCATAGTATGAATAGACAAAAAATGACTTACTCAACACTTGATTAACTTCCGCATTCGGTGAGTATGCACCCACTAGACAGGCACCAGTAAATAGCTCTGACAGAGCCTTCAGCTCTTTCTCAACCGGTGATAGTGTTGGATCTGAGACTACCTTAAAGACACCGTTCTTCTTTAGTTTAGTAATGGGAATTTTGTAGCCAACGTTTCGTCCGTAGCCGGTGTGGCAGGATTTCTTTCCCTTCAGATCGTTCAGCGTACGAATGTCCGAGTTCTTGTGCACCAAAATAATGCCCTCGTAACGGAACTCAGCTTCGGACTCCTCAATAGTGCGAATTTCCGAAAATACAGAGAAATCCTCGTTCTTCATGTGGTACGCAACGTACATGTCCTCCGGATCCACAGCCAAGAAATCCGCTTCACGTTTGTTTACCTTTTCTAAGCATTGCATACTGCAAGTATTCATATATAAATATATATATAAGTAATTACATTTTTGTTTTTAAGCTTTACACACTTACCGATCTCTTCCTGAAACACATTCAACGATGGCATCCGTAGACGATTTGCTCATTAATTCCTTGCACGACTCGAAAATCTGATGCGGTACACACATCTTATCTAGGAATATAATTTTATTTATATTATAGTTCATTTAAAAAAGTATATCTTACAGCGTGGCAGATCCTCATCTGCACTGATGTTGCTTATCACCACCAGCAGAAGCAACAGCGTTACTCTTCCAGTTTCTCTGATCGAGAAAAACATCTTGTGAGCTGGTATATGAGCCCGACGAGACTGTGTCACAGCGTTGCCGGTCAGATGGTTTTATAGACTGTATATATAATATATTGATTGTATATGTGCAATGTTTACAAAATGAGTTAATATGTTTTAACACAAGGTGATCCATAAACAGTTTTTTCCTGATGTGTTTTTATTATTTTATTATTGATTTTTCACATTTTTTTTTTTACTATATCAACATTAAAACATTTTATATGTTTTTAAGTTTTTTATACAACTTATTATATTTCGTTAAGCCCCTGTAATTTGTTATATGTTTTTTCCATTCATATCTCAGATATTTTGCTTGCATCTGCCCTCTGTCGTATTTACATAATATGTCTTCGTTGATTTTGTAAATTGACCAATACTTACAGAGTTCTGTTCATATGTAGATTTATATATTTTATTTATACTCGGTTTATATTATTATTTTATTTTTAATATTCAAGCCAACGCTTGAGAGCGTGTTCAATCTGTAATATATGTATGATTATAGATCTTGTGTAAATCCCCGATCGACATTTGTCTGTTTGGAAGTTATATGCAGGTTTTTAATATTTCTAGAAAATGATAATGTTATTTATTATTATTATTTTCTTTTCTTATAAGTAATAATGTTTTATATTGTTTCGATAAGCCCATAAATAAGAACGTACAAAATATAACATATATACTATATAGTAATATATTATTCCTTGTATACATTGTCAGTTGTGTCACTCATAATAATACGTTATATACAAAGTGTTCCGAATTAATAATCTTTTAATACTATGTCACTCGTCACTCACGGTCACATAGAAACGTCTTCAATTGATCATGCTTATAATAAACTAATATAATAATAATTCCGCCTTTATTTGTTTGTAAACAATAAGAAGACCGACAACTAAAAAAAATACCGGTAGCAGGTTAAACTGGTTTAAATGTTTTATATATATTTTTAATAAAATAAATATTATGACCGCTGCTATAATTGGGTTTAGAGGTTATTTACGTGTGTAAGCAATGTAGAGATACAAAGTCTATTATTTATGCATCTATATTGATGTATACTAATTTATTTTAAAATAATAATTTTAGTTTTTGGAGTACTTATCGATACTCGGATGGAGTGCATTTAGATACATATTTTAAAACAAAAATATTTAAAAATCCCGAATTGGGATCAAGTATTTGGAGTAAAAAATTGGCTAAGTTTAGGGGTGGTGACGTAAAACAAATGTTGTACCTAATAATGATGTAAATGAGCTCCTGGTAAGAATCAGGCATCAGATCGCGTCGCTCAAAACCTACCCCCCTTTTGAGGGAAATAATGAAAACTAACTAATTTTATCTTATTTTTTTATGTTAAAAGTAAAAATTATAATTTAAAAAAAAATAAGAAATATGCAGTTATTTTTTTATTTAAATCATGAATTCATTGAAATTTTAACTCTTCAACCCTCAAATTGTGTGATTCCTGATTCGTACTCAGGAGCTCTTTTCCTTTAATAAAGTGTACTAAACTACAGTTTAGAGGCTCCGACTCAAATATTACTTTAGCCATGTAACATAATAAGTAATAAAGGTAGTGATGGTTGTAGGTTCGGACGAATCCTGGTGTCGCTTGCCAGACTCAGGCGCCAAAAATAAGAAAAATAAGTGCCATATCCACAATACCCAACAGCCGATCTGAATTATCTAATGCTATAGCCAGTCTAGCCTCCGGTAAAGCAGCCGGAGCAACAACATAGAACTCGTCAAAGCGGACCCGTAACTTTCAACGGCATAGAAGGACGAGTCAATTCCTGACGATTGGAAGTCAGGAATAATCGTTAAGCTGCCCAAGAAAGGTGATATGGGCATATAAGGAGTGTACCGAATGAAATTGTTCATCCAAAATTTCGTAATAAAATATCCATTAAATGTTTTTTAAACATAAAAATATTTTTTGTCTATTTTTTAATTTAATGGACGTCTGGAATACTAGCGCACTTTTGCTTTTATGTCGGACATTATATTCTGCATAGTCTGTTCTGTTACTTTGTTACTGGCTCTGTTCCATTTTTCTTAAAAGCATCCTTGCTATTGGCTCTTTTTTTTCCTTCTTTAATTCTTTTTTTTACCAATACCCAATATCTTTCAATTGGACGAAGTTCAGGAGTGTTTTAAATGATTTCATCAGTTTAAACTTGATTTCATTTTTCGTTTTTTGCTGTTACTAAAAATTAACAGATCGTCTACGTAAATCGCTATGATTAAAATGTCATTGTCTTCTATTTTGCACGTGTTTACTTTTGAGCACGTAAACCAGCATTAACCAGTACCGTTGCTAGTTTCTCGTTCCAAATACGACTGGCTTGCTTTAAGCCGTATAACGATT
>JANSTU010032151.1:0-11906 GCA_027564075.1 Bolitophila hybrida
TCGTGAATCATCAACGCCATCATACACTTATTGTTCTATACAGGGTGCGTGTATATATGTTAATTGATGGCATTAATATTCCGTTATTCCAAATCAATAACCTATTTAATTAATAGCCTATTAATAGCAAGAGGAACCTACTGATTAAAAGTGCTACATTCAAAAAACACTTCGGTCTGTCGGCCGGCTGTGTGCATTAATACTTTACCTTTAATAATAATGGCAGAGTCCAAAATTATTCTTCTGCGTGTGCCAAGTATTTTCAGTCATATCATATTTGCGTATCACTCTCTGTCCTCCTAATAAATGTCAGTATGGCAATAGTTTGTTTGTTCCTATTTCCCATTAGGGGTATTGGAGTAGTTTTCTATTATAGGTATTTTTTAATTGAATACCAAACTTTAATACCACTCTCTTACACCTTTATACCGAAATTTTAACTAAACTTTTACTTCATCTATCCTAAACAGGTTATTTCACCCGTTTATTTAAAATATAGCGGAATTATGAAACACGGGTTTTGAAGAAACGGGATTTTGTAGCATTCCCATAATATTCATCGATAAATTCTTTCTGTTTTGTTTTAATTAAACTTCGTAAAAAACATGATAAATATCACATTTAATCAAATTTTGTTAACAAATGTGGACAAAAAAAAAGATTATAAAAAAAATAATAATAAATACATGAAATAAATTTGTTTGTATTATTTTAACTTTGCACTGTTATTCCAGCAAAACATTTATATTTACTCTATCTCTCCGCCAGAGTCGAGTTCGACTGATGCGTGATGCCGCTCTTTATCTGTCAAAACTCATTCTCATTTTTTAGCAAACTTAATTTTTGTGGTTTGGGAGAGTGGCTGACTATGAGACAACTTTCAAACATTCTCTATACAATAAACACAATTCAACAATTATCACATTCATTAATAGAAATACTCAAGTGCTCTCGCAGCTAACAAATTCCTCTCAGCTGTGTGTCTGTATGTCAAATAAAGCCGACATAATTATAATTATAACCAATAGTGAGTATACAATTACTATTTATATATATTATAAATATAATCATAAATATAAAACTACTCACATGTTTTATGAGCGCTTGTTTCGCAAATCACCAGTTTGACATTGTCGTGCTCGCGCTTATTTCATAATTCATTATAACATATCGAAGCGTAGACCGCAGACGTAGATAGTAAAAGTGTTTCAGAATAAGTTCGTTGTATGCGTTTACAGCAACAACAAAAAAACGGTGCATTCGTTAATTCATTAATCATTTGGAAATTGATATTCGTGGCACAAACACACGAGAGGTACAATTGGTAATGCACTAAGCATGGAAGAACATGGGTAGTGGGGACCAATTCTATGCACTTTTACATACAATGCTTAATTTTCTTTATAAAGTGCATTTATATTTTCCATTCGGTGCCAATGGAAAAAAACAACACCAATATACAATTTAACTGTGTCAAAAAGTTAAGTGGCTGCACTGAAAGACAAAGAAATTCGATTTAATTGCTGTTGTTATCGTTCTACAATTCTACATGTTGTTTTTGTAACAATATATTTATCAAACATTGATTTTCATTTAAAATTTTAAATTAAATATTCGTTTTAATCAAAATGACAGTAGTATCTGTATATTTGCTAATAAGATCAATTTATTAGCTTGTATTTATATGAGTGTGTGTTAAGAAACGTGTCATAATTCACATTATTTTACTTCATTCAAGCCTTGCTAATATTAAAACGTGTGTATTTGGTTTAGGTGCATTTTGCTGAGATGCGAGTTTCAGACAAAGAACACAACATTAGCATGCAAGAACAACCGGGATTGCTGGACGCATCGTTTTTGGAGTCTTCATCGATCAAAGGTATTATTTGATGATTTTGTTTTATAATATTTTTACCTTACACTTTTTGCATTGATATTGCTCGAACAATCTTTCTTATAACGAGTTTGTCTCCCACACACGACGGTTCAGATATTACGTCAGATTTCTATTCAATAAATACCAAATTAATAAATTATTCAACACAATTTTAACATTTTGATGTAGACTCACAAATATTTTATCATTAAAACATGTATTTGTGTTTAGATCCTTTGATTCACATCCATCCAAAGGACTGGATCCGCTTTGAGAAGGTTGGTAACGAGCTGCACGGTATTGTAGAGCTAAAAAATGCAATCCCCGGAAATCTTACATATAAGGTACAAATTGGACAGTTTACTTTTTTTATAGAATTATAACTAAACGTATTTTTCTTTCAGATTAAAACCACATCTCCGGAAAAGTTTCGTGTACGTCCGAGCACTGGTATACTAGGACCCAGTGAACAGATAAACATAAGTGTGGTTGTAATCAACGGCATCGAGCTGATGGCACTGTCCAAGGATAAGTTTCTGGTAATGTGCATGGAGCTTAAAGGGGATGCAGACGCCAGTCCGCATGCTATTGCTGAATTGTGGAAGGTTAGTTTCATTTTAAGCTGATATTTTCTTTGGTTAGAGATATGATTTTTTTATTAAGATAAAGCGTATTTTTTAGAGTAGGTCTGGACATATCGTCGAGTTCTTTCATTAAAACGGTTTCATCTATATATTCTTGAATAGGGATTATTATTAGGATATTATTTTTCTTAGATGCTGATTTTATGGTATGTTTTTTTGGTTCAAGCGGCACAGCCAGACACATTTGAAAAAAATATCGTTCTGAGGCAATCTATGCAGAATTCAAGAACGTCTTCGAAACATAACCGAAATTCAATGTCAACCAACTAGCACGCTGTAATTTAAAGACAAATCTGTAATCTATTGGTGTTACGGATTCAAATATGCAATTATTTCCATTTATTAGAGTAATTTCAATCAGAAGATCTCGTCTATTCCGTAATTTCCGAGCTTTACGTTTATTTCCATTCATATATCTACCAGTTTAAATTATCCTACATTTCTTTTCGCAATATTTGTTTTATTCAATTCCGTTGGCCTGGATTTTTTTCTGTTATTGCTCCTGACATTTTAATTATTCCTGTCCATAAACATTCTTCTTGTTCTTGTGAACTGAAAGAAGCTGAAGCTTTGGATACTAACATTAAAAATCAAATCGCAACGACTATTTAAAAATTCATAAATTGCTCATTGATTTTCAGACTGTCTTCTTCTAAAAGTTACTGACGATATTTACCTTGAAAACAAACCAATTACTTTTCTGATTCTACTCGACTTCTCTTCGGCTTTTGATACAGTTCCCATTCTATGCAATAAACTGACTTGTCTCAGCAGTTAAGTTTATTTCCAATTTCCTTGTATAGAGAAGTAAATGCGTAGATATAAGTTGTTGTCTGTTATCATTTTTACCAGTTACCTCTGGCGTACCGCATGGATCAGTTCATGGCCCGGTGCTTTTTACCCTTCTTATAAATCATGATTTTTATTCTCAACGGCGGAACCAAGTACCATTTTTTTGCGGATGTCGTCCAACTATACTATTCTTGTCTTAATTCTATGGCTCACAGTAAAATTGGTCTTATAAATCGACATTATACAGTCCTGAACTAGTGCGAATCTAATCATTATTTTATGTGTTTTAGTTTCGCCTGCACGCTCATCTGTTTTCTTTTAGTCTCTTTCGTTTATTTAACTTAATAATTTAACCCTTCAGTACCTCAACATTGTTGAAAAGCTCGGTCTAATAAGCAGCGCAAAAAAAATAGTTCATTTTCATGATTTTTTTAACGAAAAGTACTATTTTTTTTAAACGATCAATATTTAATCTTAAATTATATACATTGAACACCTTTTAGTAATTTTTGTATTGAAATATATTGTACAGTTTTGTTAGAAATGGTCGTACAAAAATTGTATTTTTTATTTTTACTAGGTATTTTCCAATTTTTTTATAGTTGGATTTAAAACATTTGGAACTTTAAAGTGAAGACAAGCCAATGTAAACCTAACCTTTTCCGATATAAGGTTATTTATTGAGATACTTCTTTTTCTTTCTAAACTATGTTGTACTTCAACAAGACATTTCGGATAAAATTAAATTCCATTACTGCCCTAGCCATACAGACATCCATGCCCATACCCAATAGTAACCATACGTGGTAAAAAAATGTTCGTATCATTCCAGGCAGAACAATACAGATACTAAACATACATTTTTAATATCTTACAAGAATCAATTATATACTATATCAAAAATATCCATCTAAAATTCCTATTTTATACTTTTTCAGGAAACACCTGCTCACAGTGCACTGGTTGAACAACATAGACTAAAATGCTTGCGCGACCCTGACATCAATGCCGGATACAAAGGATTTACCACCAAAGTCAATGACATCGGAAACGGAGCTCTTAATTCTCACATTTCTTCTACGGTAATAGTTCCAAATTATATCTAATCCAAAGTATCTAAAAACATTAATTTCACAGGTGTCCCAGTTACTGGACACTAACCACCGTTTGGAAGCGCAAATCAAGTTCAACCAGAAACTACAGTGGATCACTCTGATCGTCTTCATTCTGCTTTCAATAGCCGTTGTGTACATCCTGAAAATCGAAATAAAGAACTCGAGCTCTGAGTACTGTACGAGACCACCATACTAGATCGACTTCTCATATAATCAACGTGAAAACCCATCTGATGTTTAAATAATAATCTTGTGTGTTGTCCTGTTACACACAAAAATTTAAATAACACTCAGACATGGCGCTAAACGTATTGGTGCAATTAAACATATAAAATACTCCTATAAAGTTACCTCTATTTGTTAAATGACGTCGTGTTACCTAAAAAACCTTCCTCATTCACCCAACGCAAAGCAAAACCACATCTTTCAGATTTATAACTTTCTTATAAAACAAAATATCTTTAAAATACAAACTAATAAGTTTAACAAGAAAATCACAAACAAAATGTGTTCACCTATACACACAAACATATATATATATATATATATAAACTAACACGCACACCCATACAAATGCAGTGCGATGCCCCCACCCTTTTCCCAATAGATCCATTTTCTTACAGTGTTTTTATACACACATGATATTTATATTTCTATCGAGTTGTACACATTTAAATATATATATATATATATTGTATAAAATTGAAAGAAAAAGACAAAATAAAAGACGGTATATAATAAAATTATTAATTTATGTATAATAAAACAAAAATATGAAACAAAGCTGAGAGCATAGATATAATATAATAAAATAAATTATTAAGTATACAATAAAAACGAGCAATTATAACGATTTTTTGGTGTATATTTGAGGTTTAATAAAATAAAATTGCTTTTTTAGACTTTTTTTTAAATCTAATTAATGTTCACTTAGTAATTCCATAATGTCCTCCTAAAATATTATTTTGTGCTCGTAGATATTATCGTTTAACAATTCAACAAATTTACATAAGATCTTTATTATGATTTTATATTTTGCCGATCCGTATGTCTGCTGCAGCCGATGCGCGTTGATGTCGGCGGCATATTCTTGATTTTATGATTCGTGTGAGAATCCTTCTTGGAGACGTTCTCGAATTACTAATGCACCGCTGAATACCCACCGTGAGTCACCATTTGAGAAGAGGCCATAAAGGAGGATCTGAAATCATTCAAGATCAACGAAACCAGTCTTGGGCTGAGTCACCCTTCTAAATAATATGTCCTCACTCAAACATAAAAACATTGCGCACTCATACATATATCGAAATGGTTTGAGGTAGATTGCAAAAAAAAACTGTATTCAATGAAAAATACAAAAAAAAAAAATGAACAAATCAAACGATAAAAATTGGTTAAATGTATAAAGCTATAATGATTACGAGCATCTCGAGACTAATACTAACTAATTTCATATGTATTATATGCAATGTGTATTATTTGTTAACCATGATACTGCTGCAACAACTGTATCGAGCCCTTTTCGTCGCAATCTTCATCATCTTCATCATCATCGAATCCAAAGCAATTTGTCATGTCTTTGTCGTCGGACAACATCTTATGTGGTGCCTCACGAAGTTTGTTCTGCAAAACATCACCGCCTATAAATGAGAAAAAAAAATAATATAATGTATGACATATTAGAAATGCTAAAAATATTACCTTCGGCCAATATAAAATCATCACTTATTGGATCATTCTCTTCGTATTGTTCACTTTTTGAAGAGACCGCATCATCACCCTCCTGGACTTGTATAACCTCGAGTACAACGTACTGTTGACCATCACCGCTCTCAACACCTAGCACATCGTCTTTGTTGTCCTCAATATGATCATCAATATACTCTGTATGTTCGTATATATCACGATCGCCTTCCTCCTCATCATCCTCTTCATCTTCGTCTTCCTCATCTTCTTCCGAGAAGCCCGAATAGATTTCAACCTGTTGTCCATCAATCATCTGAATACGCTTCTGACGACCCAATTTCAAAGCAATCGCCTGTTCGCGTACAGTCGGATCGGGATCGTGTACGGCCATGTGTCTTATCAAATTACCCTTGTGTCGGAACGATCGGTTACAATCGTTCGGGCATTTGTGCACTTTCTCACGTGGCATTGGTGGAACATAGTCCGGATTATGATACAGATTTGCATGACGCTTAAGCAGCTGACGTTGTCTAAACAATAAAAAAATCATCATAAATAAATATCTTAGCTAATTTAAATCAAAAATCAAATTTACCTAAAGGCCTGATCGCACATATCACATTTGTACGGCTTTTGATCGGTATGTATAAGTAGATGGGACTCCAAATGGCGTTGTGATATCGAGGCGTACGGACACAGATCACATTTATAGCATTTTTCACCTTCGTGAGTCTTGGAATGGAGCTAATCCGGAAAAATATTTTTTTTTAAATGTATTCAAATCTAAGCTGTTGAAAATAAATTACCTTATAGTGATAACGATCCGGGAATTCGTTGCCACAGCGTTTACACTTCAATGGCTTCTCGGCTGTATGCAACTTCTGGACATGAATTCGCAAGTCTGTTTTGCGACCACATGTTGTTGGGCACAGTTCGCAGCTGAACACTGGCTTGTCACCAACTGAAATGAAATAAACACAAATATTATAAATCTTGAATAAAACTCTGAATTATTTCCAAACTTACCACTGTGAATCATCTTGTGAGCCTTAAGCGAATTTGACTGGGTAAATCTAGCATGACAAACATCACACTCGTAGGGTTTTTCACCAGTGTGTATACGAAGATGTCGTTTAAGCTTGAATGTATCCGGAGAGGCATACGTGCAGTGTGGACACTGATAGGGTCGTTCACCGGTATGACAACGAATGTGCCGCTTCAGCTTGCTCAGCTCGACACTAGCATAATCACACGAATTGCACTTGTGTGGTTTTTCATGTGTATGCCGGTACCGGACGTGACGAACCAGCTCACCGGATGTTGTGAATGTGCTTTCACAGAATTTACAGCAATGTGGCTTAGTGCCTGTGTGCGTATTCACGTGGTTCTGTAGCGATGCCATGGTCTTGAAACCTCTCTCGCACACGGTACATTTAAATGGACGATCATCGCTGTGCGATTTCATATGACGCGACAACAGGTACCTTTTGCATGTAGTATACGAACAGTATCCACACATATGCTGAGCTGAGCTGGTATTTCTAGATTTTGCTGCTGCTGCCTTTCGTACGGTTGTCTTGTCGTCCTCGGCATCAGAATCACCCGGAAACTTATCTTGCGTTTCATTTTCATCAAAGTCGAAAACCTTGCGATCAGTAACGCCATCCTTTTCATTGTCTTCGTCATCTTCATCAACTTCTGCATCGCCTTCCTCTTCCGCCGCCTTGTCCTCTTCGTTCATGATGAACACATAGCTTACTTCACCGTCTGTATTTTGTGACTGCATTATCGACACATTCTCGTAATCAGAAATTTTAGTTTTCTTGGATTTTTTCGCTGGTTCGTCTTCTTCTACATAATCCTGATCCATTTCAATGGGTGCCTCAGTGAGTACAGGTTCAGAGTTTTTGTTCTTCTGATAGTAGTAGTTGCCTGTTTGATCAACAAAATAGGTTCCACCATCTTCGTCTTCATCGTCACCACTCTCATCGTTCTGTAGTACGCTAATCGATTGATCATTTCCCTCTATTTCCTTATTGAATGACTCAAGGTAAATTTGGATTTCGTTACCTTCCTCCTTGATGCCGTCCACGGCTATTCGAGTGGCCATATCGATTGAGTTGAATCTACAATGAAAAAATGGAATTATATTTGATGTATACAAAAGGTTTGTCAGCCCTGTACAAAGTTATGCATCGCATTTTGAGGTTATATTTACATTATATTAAATTTAATTTTTGAGAGATTTATGAATTTTTATAAAATGTAAAAAAATGAATACGTAAAACAAGACAAATGAGCCCCAAAATTAGATGGATATTCTCAATAATAAGGGGGCTATGGAACTAACATAAAAAAGCGCGTCGACCTCGGGTTTCGATCGAGCAAGCGCGCGAGTCACGCCATGTTGGCACACAATGTAATTTTTACACTATTTTTTTGTATGGGGCAAACGCACTATATTACGAGACTCCCGAGACAAGCCCTCAGCCCTCTGCTTGACCGCGCAAAAACACAAAAACACTTTGTTATTTACACAAATCAAAACAAACCACAATTGCTTTTAAAACTGAAAACTAGGGGGCTTCGAAAGGCTTTTAAATTTCGAGTAACAATCACTGTTCGTTGTCGGCGCTGCTGCCGTCGAGGTTTTCTTGCAAATGGCCGCCGTGCGTTGGGAATGCGCAGCACTGCAAGCGTTTTAGTTTGAACGCCTTTCCGATAGATTTTCTTCTTGGTGAATTTAAATATAGCAGAACACCGATAAATACACTAGAATTTCAGTAATTTAATCCAAACGAATCTTACCGTTTCTATGAATACACGCACGGATCACAAATGTTAATGCAAAAAATGGGCTTTACTTCTACAATCGGCCGTAATGGCGTTGAGTTTGTCTAAAAGTTATGCGAACGACTGCGGTCTGCGGTGCTCGGTTCTCAAGAGATGGCGTCGTTTTGTTGGAAAAGGGCGCGCAGCGTTATCCGCGTGACAGATGGCCGGTTTGAGATGCGTTATGCGTTGAATATTTAAATACAGCGGTTTTAGTTACTGCTTACACGTATGTTTGACTGAAGGCGCTACAGTCGACTAATGGAAATTACTTGTTTTTTTATTATTCCTCTTAAAATCAATTATTTTGTAATTCTTCTAAATTCACTTTTGTTAGTAAACAATATATACGTAATATGACAAAATATGTCAAGAAACATGGTCGATTTTTATTACCTGCTGTCAGTATTTTCTAACCGATAAGCGAAGTTCATTTTGTAATTAGTGCGAGAGGGACAAACATCACTCCCACACACTATTGATTTTGATTAGTTTTGCTGCTATTAAATATCTAAAATGAGACATTCGCTTTATGGCATTTAAGCATACACTTCAATATAAGTTTATTATGAGAAACGACACACGCACATATAGAAATATTATTATGAATGCTTTGTCGGCAAATTTGTTCTGGAAAAAATAGATTTTGTTTTAATAATTGTGACAACAAATATGGAATAAAACATTAAATCTCTTTATTATTATCCATATTTTTTTACAATTATTAAAAAGAGGCACTATTTGTTGTCATCTTCTAACCTATGCGAATTTAAATCACACCATATCTTTACTTTTCTCCATCAAAAAGTGGTGAAGTGCATCTGTAAAATAAATCACCATTAAGCGTTCTTTATTAATAACATTTTGATTTTGAGTACCTTTGTTGTTTCAATGCGTTTGATATGTTTGTGTACTTTTTCATATCTTTTCGTGATATATTTAAACGTCAATTTTAGACACTTAAAAATAATTACGAACATATACGATGTACTAACACAATTACTGTTAGATTCAGGCATATTAGTAAATAAAACCAACGTGTCGGTCTGTGAAGGCTCTTTAAAAAAAAGAAAATCTTGCAAAAAACATTCAGAACATATGTATTTATTATTTCTACGGTAATTATTTTAATTCAAAAACATCACATATCTATAAATATGCCAAAATTTACATTTTTTAGGAAAAGGACAAACATATTTATATTCTTCTTCTTCTTCTTCAAAAATATAAAATCTACCTGTCTTGTAATTATGATCAATACTTAAACCATAAACATCATTGATCTTCGGGAGCTACATATATTAAATCAGTTTAGAAATAGACACGCAGAAGCAAACATCTCTGTTGACTAAATAGATTTTGTTTATACTCACGCTCACGGACACACTGAGAAATGAAGCCATCAACTACGGAAAATAGACAAAGTCGACGATATGAGAAATACGATGCTGAATTGCTGCGTGTGGCTAGGGCAGACGTCGAAAGAATTATTCAGATCGAAATGGAAGCTTTCCAACGAAATGGTGTAGCTACCTTACCGCCGATTCTTCGTAGTCACTATTTGCTATTGGGATATATTATCGATATGCAACAAAAGAATGAGATATACCGGCGAAGAATGTATATGGACGAATTGGACGAAGAAGTCGATCGATAGATAAATAAAAAGTATAGTTCGTGGAGAAAAAGTAAACATCTTTAGCAGACCGAGAGATGGGACGCAATCAACCACCTAAAATAGTCGACAATATGACCAATACGATTCTGAATTGTTCCGTATGGCTAGAGCAGACCAGAAAAACAGGCAAATATATATGGATGACTTGGACGAAGAATTTGATTGTGGAGAAAATACCTTATTTTATTTTATTATTTTTGTATTGGATTTTTTTTTAATAAATAATGTGTTTGATTATATATTAAAATTCTTTTCTTTGTTCTATGCATTTTAACAATAACAAAAAACTTCTCCTTTGTAGACAGTTAAATTTAGAGTTTAGTTTTCAGATTCAAATGCAACTGTTCAAAATAATTTGAAAACCATCGTTATTTCACTCAGACTTGGACATGTCATTTAGTTTTGAAATCCCGAGATGCCTATAAATAACCTGCCTGAGAAACCCTGCCGAAATAATTCACTCAGATGCGACATCCACTAACCCGTGGCAACTAGGTCTGATCACGCTGCCGTTGATTATCTAAAAGAGAGAGTTTAACCGGCACATCAAAATTCGATTTGCGCTCACAGAAAATCACGTCTGCACTCGTCGACGGTTGGCAACTGAATGTTTATATTTATACACAAAATTGACGGAACGGTACGGTTCCGGAGTGACTAACTGGACACAGTCCAGTCGCCAGACGGACAATGTTATTATAAGTAATGGAAAGAGCATCCAGTCTTATTTATTACAATTCGGTCCAATTGGGTCAAATTCTTCGATGTAAACGCTCGCAATAAGAAAGTAAATGTCGATAAAAAGTATGTGTTAGTGTGTCAAAGTAATTTAAAAGACTGAGGATATTTGGAGACACAAACACCAGCAAACTGGCTGTGTAATAATCGGGTACCCCACTCGTCAAACACGATGCGAATATCCCAGCCGGACAAATAAAACTTCTTGCAACACAAACTTTAGATCTCTGTGGAAAAAACACAGCTCTACGTATAATATCTTAAGTATAAGTCGATGGATTTTTAAAAATAAAAATGATTTTTCTTTAGGCAATTTTTTTAATTTTTTTGAATAATTTATGACATTTTTAAGTTAAAATATGATTATTTAAAAAAAGATATTCTAGACTATAGAGAATGTAGCTAAAAAGTGCATGAATCCGTTGTCATTCTTTACTATATTTGGAACTTGACGTATTTATTTTTATTTTGTTCAAAGTCGATTTTTACTAGTAAAAATGTTCAAAGTCGATTTTTACTAGTAAAAATGTTCAAAGTCGATTTTT
>JANSTU010032162.1:0-11902 GCA_027564075.1 Bolitophila hybrida
ATATATGTTATTATATATACATATATACATATTATACATATATATGTACGCAATATAATAGTCTGCGGCAAATCGCGCACACATGCTTCCAAATTCGCAACAACAACAAAGGTTTTTTTAAAAAAAAACATTTTTTAAGCCATACAGTGTGATACTATGTGCTTGTACATATTATATATATAATTTATACTTCTATGCTTATACGCAAAAAACATATATATATATATATATGTATATGTGCAGTATGTATGTATGTATACTTGTATAGTCGCACGCGCATGCGAAACTCTTTTTCGGGTTTAATGTTCTGTATGTAAGCAGAGGTCAATCAAAGTCATTTGCCGAAAAATTCGAAAACACAATGTCGGTTGAGCTTCGTCAGTTTATTTGCGCGCCGACGTAGTCGTTTTGCATTTTAGATGATTATATGTATATATATATATATATATATATATATATATTTATACACATATATTGTATACATTTATATATATACAGCTTACGCATATATAAAAACGGGCAGACGACGGGCATTAGAGGCAAGCGCGGCATTAGAGGCGCAGACCTTAGACTTGTTATTAACATGCAGGTATTTTCAACTTAATTCGTCGACTGTACTTGTGAGCATAAATTTGAGAAAAATAATATGACGTCTTCGTCAACATTTGTGAGCTGATTTTTCGAAATGTTTTTTTTATATAATAAATAGATTTATTTACAATATAAAAATTTTAAATTGATGAAGATGAATTCATAATAAATAAACAATTTTAATAAATCGTATTTTGTTTATAATCTTTGTAAATAACAACAATTATTTTGTTTGTCGAACGAAAAACTAGATAATTATGTTTAAAAGAATATTATATTTTAAAGAGAAATTTTTGGATGTAAATAATCATTTCTGAAAACAATCTCAATTCAGTGAATATATTTTTATTTGTATACTTTGTTTTAGATAAAATGGTGAAATAAATAATAAATCTAACAAACGACCATTTTTTATTAATTTAATCTTGGCATGTGTTACTATGCTATTATGCCTAAATGGGTTTTATTTAATTCCTCTATTCGCACATTATGCATTATATTCTCTTTTTTAGATGTAATTAAATTAAATTTGAATGTAGTTTTTTTATTTTTGTTTTGATAACATGTTTGTGCAAGAAAGGTATTATCTGAAAGATAAAAATATATGTAGTGAATATTAAGGTGACCGACCAGACGTCAATTGTCCCGCGACTCGTTGAATTTTCAGAATGTCCGGCCTATAGTGTCGAATAGAAATCAAGAATCCGATAAAAAAATATTTTTAATGTAATTGGCATACCACTAAATATATATAATAATTTAAATTTCAAAGCCCCATTAAATCAATGTATTTTTAATAAAATATTAGTTTAGTTTCATTATTTATTATTTATTTAATATGGTTTCGACACAGACCAGTTTGCCAAAGAAAACATTTGAGATTTACATGTTGGATGAATTATACAATTTTCTTGAAAATAATTCGTAAATAACTCGAATTTAATAATTATTTTTATTGTCGTTGTATTCTATTTTTTGGTAGTAATAATTAACATTAAAATGTTGTATTATAAAATTACTTTCTATAATATAACTTTCATAATTCATTCCAATGTAGTTTAATTCACAACAATATTTAATGATATTTAATGAATGCGACACCGACACACTGAAAGAATTCATGCCAATTTTCCGATTAAACCACACCAGAATTTACTGAAAATCAAGCAACCAACTAAAAATCAGTAAATGCAAATAATGCGCTTACAGGAAACTGAACATCATGATACAAATAATTGCATTAAAATGTCGTTTTAATCATTCTTTAAAATGCATTTGCACCCAAAATTGGTACGTGTCCGAAGAATCATGTGACTCATACAGTATTGTATGTATAATTTCGGCGGTTAGATATATCGCCAACTCTTTAACCTATTTCCTTATCTAATCGAGGAGAAACTTAAGCACAAATACTCTTTGTCCAAGGCACTGCATTGTTTTTTTTTTTAATTTTAATTTTTAGATTAATCCATTCGGAATAACACATGTAAATATTAGTCTTAATGCAGGTATTAAAATTCAGTTTTTGTATTGTGTTTTATTAAATATTCAATATACAAATTTTGTTTGTATGTCGAAATATGCCAATGTGTTTTAATTTAAGCCACTGGTAGTGTGACTTTTTGCATCATGGAGGTTGGATTAAAAACCGCATTTGAAGGTCTAGAACCAAATAGCAGATATGATGTGGGAACATACAAATAAAATAAATGAAAATTTACAAAAAAAAAATGTGTACATAAATATTTTTGATATTAATACAATTTTAAAGAAAATTACAAATTATTGATTGCTTCATTAAAAGAACATTTTGTTGATATTTGATAATACAAGTACAAAAAATGCGTAGCCAAAGTGACTCCAGAAAACGCAATAAGTATTATTCGATTGTCAGCAAAGTGCACACATATCTAAATGTTTACTCGAAAATATACTGTTCAAATAATATACATATACAAAAAATATAAAACCACCAAAAATTGTGTGCGTATATAATACATGTGTGTGTGTGTTTTTTTTTTTGTTATTTTAATTGAATGCGGTGCACACGCAAGCCGTATCAAACAGCCTACCTAGACTTGGCTTGGCGAGGTCGGCATTCTCACAAACATAATATAAAACACAGCAACACACAGCTAACTCACACAATCATACATGCACACACATCCACACGGGGATATATAAATAAAGCCAAAAGAGATGTCGACAATAACGTGCCGGCGCACGTGGAGGCATTCAATTGTTTTCGACGGCTGTGTGTAAGCATATATACGTTTACATATACGAAACGAGTCACGTATATAAAATATACAAGCAATTGGCAGCGCAAGAAAACCATTGCCGCACCGCATTGTCTCGCGTTTAATTCAATATTATCACGTTTAGTCGCGCAAGGCAGACCACGGAGGGGCGATAAACGATGATGAGAGCGAAGAGGTTGTTTTTGCCTGCAGCGAGTGTCGTGTATATGTGTATATGCGCTTGATGTTTGTTAGTATTGGTATCACAACAACTTGTCTCTTTTTGTTTGGGACTTTGGTGTATTTATTGCTTGCGTTTGGAACTTGAAGCCTTGTATAGGAGGCGATGCAATGGATTTGTAATGACGCACGCGAGCACGTTGCACGTTGATCAGAGGCAAGCACGGGTTTTTTCGAGTGTGTGTTTTATATTGATGAACTTCGTGTGTGTACAATGTATATAATGTACATAATAAAAAAAATATATGTATACCGTGCCAGAAGCGATTCTATCCTCTGTAGCTTTCAGTTTGGTGTACATAATTTAAGTCAAAATTATAATGGAAGTTGCTAAATATATGAAGAAACACCGCAGAATTATCAATATTTACAGAAATACAAAACAATATTGATGAACATTAATACAATATCAAATATACTAATTTCACCTATAGTATAACTTAAATCGATTAACTACAAAAAAGTTTTACGAGAACATTTCTTTTATAGGAAAGCATACATATAATTCCAATTAGAAATCTTGACACAATTATCTTAATCATGACATATCGAGTGAAAGATAATACAAATACAATATAATATATGTATTTCGCGGAACTGCCATAACGACATAATCTTCGCTTGCTCATACTCACAATATATCATATAATATATTAAGCAAATGCCACTTAACCTAAAAACAATAAGTACTACTCTCATTACGCCGACGCATACGCATCATCTATTCAAAATAGACTTGCTTAGACGTGCACGAGCACGACCTTCCTCAACAAGTTGCTTTCAAAGCTCGAACGACTCATAGAAAGCGAAAACCAGTCCTCCGTTCATTTTCTATGTATGCTTCTGCTCTATTGCACGTGCACACACACACGCGCCTTTCAACTAAAACCACACGCGCACAGTATCTCTGATTATATGCACGTGCCGTTGACCCCAAAGTCCAAAGTAAAGTGCGTGCCACGTTTGTATATTATATACTCATATTTACATGTATATATATATATATACATATATATATAAAAATATAAGAAAAACGCACCAACGTGAATTGTATGAGTATGTGTGTTTGTTTTGTCGCTCAGTGTTCTCTCACTTTACGTCTATTTTACATTATATGATTATGTTCGCATTTTTCTAAGCTACACGCATCATCGCTCTACGTCACATATCGATCTTCTTTCGCGCGCTCTCTGCATTTCTTTATATTACAATTTACTCTACATTCTACACTTGCGTTTGCTTTTACGCACACACACACACACCCCAGTCTTGACTATTTTCTATAGCGTAACAATATAATATTCTATACACACTACATGTGCGGTAATAAAGAACACTTGGCTTCGCGTAAACGCACACTATCTTGTATTTAACATGTATACAACCAAAAAGAGTTTCCATTTCGTTTGCAGCCTATTTTCTATTTATACAAAAGATTAGGGCATTGGTGCTACATAGTAAATAATACACGCACAGTGCTATTTATATACATATACACATTATAGATTTTATGTAGAACGTACGCACTCATACGCAAGTAAACACATACGCGCGATATAGAATGGGTGGTGTATATGTGGTGGGAGAACGCCATACTCGTGAGCTTTTCCTTTCCGTATAACACATACGCACGCACACACACACTCTGTTCATATATACAATTGTATTCTCGTCACCCAAATTCAAATACATAATACGTGTTGTGCGTATACGTACACAACGCATATGAATACACAGAGTATACGTGAACTCAAAAGCGCATGCGTGCGTTTTTCTATGTGTATGTGTGTGCGTGTGTGCGTTTATGAGAAGAACATAAAATATCATGTGTACGACGAGCGAGCGCGGTGCGCGCTTTGGTTTAGTAAAAGTTTTTGGAGTTCAGAATCCGTGGGAGCAGTTCATTCTGATCTTTCGCCGAGTACAAACGTTGAGACTGATTTTTGTTATTTATGTATATTAGATAGATTTTTTTCTTATTGTGTGTGTGTGTGTGTGAGTGTTATATTATTTGTTTGGCTAAGTGCAATTAACTTGACTCTATTTCTACAAAGAGTTATAGAAATAAGATTTATTCTAAAACATAAACAAAAAGTGTTTTTCTTTTGAAATTCTACCGTTTAAAAATCAATAATGTTCTAAATATCATAGTAGAAGTTTTATATCGTAATGCGTAACTGGCATAGTGCACAGCAACTGTGAATAAATATACAAACGTGAAAATGAGTAGCGTATGGAATAAGCAAAACTGGATTAAAGATGTTCTGTCGAAGTCAGGCACCGAGATTACGGCCATTAAAGAAGAACAAGCGGAAGAAGGTGCGGTATTTTTTGGATCATCATGACGTTCTTATCTTTTCTAATTCAAAGTATATAACACCATTCGGTTTTTCTGTATTTATTTTTTTTATATTTATCATTTTCCCAGTGTAGTAAATCGTTTCGATGAAAAACGGTTTTTATTTACAACGGTTTTATTGACAAACATTCAATTGAGTTGTAGCGAAAAATATCATGCGCAGTTGAAAATCTTATGACATATATAGATATACATATGTATATATAATATATACATTTTACATATATATAGTTTTGCCGAATATATGAGGGGAGACCAAATGTTCGGTGAAGAGGAAAGCTTCGGCGACCATTGCGTGAAAAGCTTTGCGGCCATTTTGAATGTATGCTGCAAATTAAGCGTGATTTTTTTCCGTACATATTAACACATTTTTTTCTATCAATATAAATTTACAAAAAAAAAATACTAAAACAAAATGAAGTAAATCATAATTTTAGATTATTTGTATATTTACTTAAACAAATTTAAATTGAACGTTAATTAACGTATTTTTTTAATTTCAGGTAATCGCAAAATGGTGTACTACAATGCGATTCCGTTGATGATGCATTCGGAACAGAATGCCTCAGCGCAAATATGTTCAAATCTATCTGACCAAGACGACGGAGGTGTTCGTCTTTCTGGTCAGAGTCAAATCTCCATATTCTCAGAAAATCAGCTGTTCGTTGATAACATGCACAATAACGGCAGTAATAAGTCTGTCCCAGCAATTAATAACAGTATTGGATCCTACCAAAGTCACCAGCCACACTTGCATCAACAACAGCAGCTACCTCAACAGAATCCTGTGCCACAGAAGCCTCAATTTAAATGTGATCAGTGCAATATGATGTTTGGCAGTAAAAGTGCACACACCAGTCATATAAAGTCGCATGCCAAACAAGTACAGCATTTGATAGGTCAGTCCATTACCACTGTCAGTGTGGTGACTCCTGCCGGAGTGGCTGGTCTAAGCTCTTCAGATCCATACCAGTGTGATGTATGCAAAAAAACATTTGCTGTACCTGCTCGTTTGGTGCGCCACTATCGCACGCATACCGGTGAGCGACCGTTCGAATGTGAGTTCTGCCATAAAATGTTCAGCGTCAAGGAGAACTTACAGGTGCATCGACGCATTCACACCAAAGAACGACCGTACAAATGTGAAGTATGTGGCCGTGCTTTTGAGCACAGTGGAAAACTACATCGCCATATGCGAATTCATACCGGCGAACGACCGCACAAATGTTCAGTATGCAGTAAAACGTTTATTCAGTCTGGACAGCTAGTGATCCACATGCGAACGCATACTGGTGAGAAACCATATAAGTGTCCCGTGGAAGGTTGTGGTAAGGGTTTCACTTGTTCAAAACAATTGAAAGTGCATTCCCGTACGCATACCGGTGAGAAACCATACCATTGTGACATCTGCTTTCGTGATTTCGGCTATAATCACGTATTGAAGTTACATCGTGTCCAGCACTATGGCTCCAAGTGCTACAAGTGTACAATCTGTGACGAAACCTTTAAGAGCAAAAAGGAAATGGAAGCTCACATAAAGGGTCATCCGAACGAGGGACCTGAAGACGAAGACGGTGCTAACTCAAATATGTCATCAAAAATAGAAACTTCTAGCGATGTATCGAGTATCTCATCTTCGCAAACAATAAAAACCGTTGGAAGCCTTTTAACGGAAACACCACGAGACTCGAGTTCAGGTGTAAATTACGATGGCGATGAAAATATTGCCTACTATTCTAGTAATTACTCACGTTTCGAGGATACTGTTGTTAACTATGGTATACAATCGACTGGTCTAAATCCAGCTCTCTTGGCTGCTGTTTCTATGGCTGCCTCAGCTTCGTCTGTCGAAGATCTTCGTTATACAACGGCACAAACAGTACATCCATCCATTCCGCACCGGTCACCTAATTTTGCTCATCGTGAGCCAGAAATGCTACAAAACAAATTCTATGAACCAATGTCCGTTATGCGACAGCAAAGCTATTTTGCACCAGCTCCCAAGGAGGAAGAAATCAAGTAAGTGTTCATCAATTTTATAATAATTATAAATAAACAAGTTTTTTTTTATATTTCATAAATATTTATTTATTTTTTAACCTTTCAGGACTTCCATGACCACAACTAGTGACATTGTAAAGCGTGTGGAGGCTGCACTTGCCACGGCAGAACCTCTACTGACTCCACCCCAATCCTCGCCGGAGTCACCAGACCGCTCATCGTCACCTGAAATCGACAAGATTCTAATGGCGGACCGTGACATCATGAGTCTACCACCGCGTAAGCGGAAACTGTACCTCCGCGACAGCCCCACCAACGAGCCGCCAGCGATCCGAATGAACTCAGTCATTCAATTTGCAAAGGCCTCTTAATACATAACAACTATATAAACAAAAAATGAGTCAATATTACATTCATCCTACGCGCAAATGCGCACTGTACTCAAATTAAAATAATAACGCCATATTTATTGCTTAAAAGTTTTTAGGATTAGAATACACTTTTGTAAGGTCTTGACATAATGTAAAATACACGAAAACACATCGTGTACCCTACGAAACATCTTTATCGAATCTTATATTTTATCAATGTATAAACAGCAAAACTCATGCATGGGTGCGTAATAGCAACAGTAAACGTATATATATATATATAGTTCGAGTTAAAAAGTGTACACAACACATACACTCACACACACACATATATATAATAATACATTATATATTATGCAAGTTTAAAGCTATATACTATATTTAAGTTAAGAAAAAGTATTTTAATAATTATAGGAAAAACACAGACTACAAACCTTAAGACTGTCTCAGGAAAACGGCCAGATAATTATAATCTATAACTAAATAAAAATAATGGGTTTTTTGTAATGGAATTTATTTGCGGAGAATTTATATCAAAACATTTGTAGAGAATAAACCGATTTTTAATACATATTTCTACCAACAACTAACTAGTACATATTAAATAAAATTAAATAAATATATTATATATTTATTTGAAAATACACAAAATAAAAGAAAATGCCTCATCTCTGAATATATACCTACATAACACACACATATACATATATATATATATTTATATAGTATATATATCATATAAGGTTTTCATGTTTTTTACCTCTTGTAAATTATAACAGTAAATTGTAAAATTTAAACGTAAGTAAAATACTAAGCGGGTTTAAATTACTTGTAATAACTATTAAGAGCGCTGACAACCAAACGTTTAGCAATATTGTCTAATTTAAACATACTTACTAAAATATATATGTAATTAAATTATCTCGCCCTATGATTTTATCCAAAAAAAAATTAAAAATATACGTTTGACTTTTAACAGTGCAGCACAACGAAATGTCATTTTAAAAGGCAGGAATTACAATGCATATTATTAATGTTAGGTTTGAAGTAGTGGCATCTGTGTGTGATAAAAGACTCATATGCAGGGTGCACTTAAATTTCGAAAAATATAAATTTGGGTGTGACGTCACTTTTGCTGCTTATGGGAATTGCCGCTTATGGAAATTGCAAGTCACGGTAATTGCAAGGCACGGGAATTGCAATGCACGCATAGTCACCAAATTTCTTGACAACTGCAACTAACAACTGCACAACTTCATACAAATATTTAAATGTTGTTGATGTTATATTAATTTACATATATTGTACTATGTTTAAGTGATGTAGTTTGTACAAGATGCCTTTTCGTGAATATAGTTCCAGGTGACTGAATTATTGTAAAATAATATAATTCGAGTCAGAGAATAATAAAAAAATGGGATTTGTTTTTAATGCCTACCCGTGAGAATTTGTTTAAATAATGTAAATGACATACACATAAATGGCTTTGCGTATGCGGTGCGTACGTGTTACTAATTGTTCGTAAAATATTTAATTTCCTCATTACCTTATATTCTTTAATAATTGCATTACATACTCTTTTTGATATAGGGCTTCCATACACAAGTTCCCATATTTATTTGAAATTCCAGAAACTATTCTGATGAGGCCTAAGTGGCCTAAAATTGTGCATTTCAATAGCATAACGTTGATTCATTATTCTGCTATATTTGTTCATTTCTTAACAATTTCCTAAAAGTTAAATTAACGTAAACTATAAAATCATACACTAAAGTAATTTAAATCTTAACGTAAATAATTTAAACGTTTATAATTTAAATAATTTTGTTAAAAAGGTAAAATATATACACGAACAACCAAAAATAACACACAATGTATGCACACACCAATACACCAATGCAAAGCTAAACATATGTCACAACAAATAAATAACTAAATAAAACTTAAATAAAACTAATTTATTAAATATTATTTTAATCATATTTTTTAACAATATTGCTGGTTTTTTTGCCATTTTACATGTAAATTTGATAATAATTTCTTTCACAGTAACCGATGAAGTTTTTGTTATCATTTTAACAAAATAATAATACATAATATACATACAACACAAAAAACTTCCTCTCACGTAAAATCCAACACAAAGGACTATTATACCTAAGTCAGAATTTTACAATCAAAGCCCAATGTCTTCCCTTCATTTTGAATCATCGATTAAACGATTCGGAATAGTAATGATCTCGATATATCAAAACTTATTTCACTTCATTCTGAAACATATATTTTGTCTTGATTTTTTGTAAGGTGAATCAAATTTGTGCATTACAAGCATTTTTTGAAACAAAATCTTGCGACATCTTTGATATGTTTGTTTGAAAAAAAAAATAAAAAATTATTAATTAATTCTGTAGTCTACAATGATGATCATTATCCGTTTTTTATCTTCCCCTATCTCTCTTTTAATGGTCTTTAAAATTAAAATAAAAAAACACAAACAAAAAAACACAAACAATATAAACACAAATAAAAAAAAACACAAACCAACAAACAACAAACAAACAAAACCAACAAACAACAAAAAACACAAACAAAAAAAAAAACACAAACAAACATAAAACCAACAAACAACAAAACCAACAAACAAATTACAATCCCCGAATTATTCTCTTTTAATTATTATTATTCGCTCTAAATCGTGTCTGTGTTTTTATTTTAAAGTCAGTTTTTTTAATTATGGAGATTGACGGTAAACGGCAACGAACACGCATTAAATCTGCCCCCAATGAACCATCGTTGTCTGATTTAATGGACCTTCGTCAAAACAACGTGGACCAACAAAAAACAGACATGATCGAGCAGAATTCTAACATGAAGGACCTTAAAGAAATTTGTACATTAAATCGAGACGAGCTGTTGAATTTCCAGCGTGTAATCAGGGAGGAAACGGATGCGATCAAAGAGAGTGCACATCGCACCACGGGGCAGTTTCCAATCTACTAGCCAAAATGCACCAGCAATTGGACAAAACAGTACGTTACCAAGACGAACTTAATCGTGCTAGCCGACTCAATGACGTTCTTTTTAGAGGCGTACCAGTTGCCTCTAGGGTACTGCTCGGAGTGTTCAGTAAACTTTGTACTGCACTAGATATTTCTTTTGTACCCAGCAACTTAACGAAGATCCGCCAAATGGCTTTTCCCTCTAGACTGCAATCTGGTACCAACACTCGTCCACGTCTAACTAGGCCACCGGCGATTTTAATTACCTTTGGCACTTAAATACTGAAAAAGTTTTTTATCCGGGCATACTATGCTAAGAAAAACCTGTCTACGCTAGCACTTGGCTATCAAACTGCGGAAAGGTTATTTGTTAGTGACAATCTAGCTTCACACAATTACTAAATATTCCAAGAATCGCTTCAGCTTAAGCATAATGGAAGGCTTCACTCGGTCTACTCTATAAGTGGTATAGTTTTTATACGGCTGATGACCAGAGGGGCACCAGGGTGTCATCAGTGAACCATCTATATGAGTTGACCGCTACCGAGCATCCCTCGCCAAACTTTAAACGGGGCCATATGCGGGGTCGTGGCCAATGGCATACATTTTTTTCTTTGTATATAAATGTATATTATGAAGTATCTCTTTTTCTAAATTTATATTTGTTCTTCTCATTATTTTATCTTAATTTTTAATAAATTCTGTACTCTGTATATTATTTTATTCACTTTTATGTATTTCTTATCTATGATTATGTTTAAACTTATTTCACTTATTACTGTGACTCTGTTTTCGAAACAGGTGTAAGTACGTACGCTTGTGATTTGTGTATTATTGAGAGTTTGTTGTGTGTTTCTTTTTTCATGACTTCTATTCGAAATTTCAATAGATCCCTAATTTAATTCTTAAATTAGCATTCTCGCCTAATTCTCAGTTCATAAATATTGGTCACATTAATGCATGTAGTATTCGTAAAAAAGTGAAGCATTCAGCAATGAATGGAACACACTGTTCTCCGGATTGAACCTTGCGAACCCTCGAAATTGGTATGTAATGGCCGGCGATCTGAATGCAAAACATTCCAATTGGCTAAATGCAGTC
>JANSTU010032173.1:0-11899 GCA_027564075.1 Bolitophila hybrida
CAAACCCGCTTCGATTCAGGCCTTGGAGGAAAACATCACGCGTGTCATTTGCCAGTTACCAGTCGAAATGCTCGAACGAGTCATCGAAAATTGGACTCAACGGATGGACCATCTGCGACGTAGCAACTGCCAACATTTGATAGACATAACCTTCAAAAAATAAATGCCAAAGAATGTTCTTTCAAATAATAATAAACATTCCCCATTAAATTTGAATTTTTTGTGTTTTTTTTTTTTGAAAAAGTAGGGAACCTCGAAATGGATCACGCATTATACTCAAAGAAAATTCCAATAAGTCTTGGTACACGAGATTTACAAATCACCTAAGCCGACCTTTTCTTGTTATTTTTAGTAGAATCTCTGCTAACCACAACCAACGAAGGGATCACATTCACTAGGTCAACATTATCGAAAGTCCTATATGTGAATATGGCGACTACGAGACGTTCGATCTGATCCGTAGCAATACTCCAGTGGTCATGATCCGCTAACTGCAGCAAATAGGCTTTAGGACGCCAATATACATATGTGACAATCGCCTATAAATTACTTGAGCCAAAAATAATTGAAAATACTTTCAGAGCATTTTTATTATAATTACTGATAAAAGCATAATAAATTCAATATTTTATAATGAACTACTCGTAATGCAACAACGTTGTATACTTGCTAGATAATTGTGAGATGGAGAATCTGCAGTTCAAAGATCAAAAAACCTTCTATCAATATTAGAGTTTATTTTTTAAATTAATGCTATTGTAAATGAATACTGCAAAACCATCCAATATGGAAAACTTCACTTTATAAAACAAACCCGCTAATCGTCTCAACATGCATGACCAATGACCATATTATCAACACATTAAACTTCCATAAAAAAAATGCTAATTTCAAAAAGTTCTCTATAAACTAAACTATATACAAACCATTAGCATATGAGTAATAAGCTCAAACTTAACTTCTACTTCTAGGTTCCAAGCAAACATAAAAACTGCTATTAAAAAAAAAACCTCAACCAGATTATCCGCTAGATTTCCATGTTATAAGTCAGGTTGTTAAAATGTTAGAATGTGTGCAAATACTAACTTGATATAGAAAATTACGATGTAATAATATATTTCACCACAAAGTAGATTGTATTCCAGCATATATGTACAGTTTATATGCATAAAATGGGGTATTTCTGTGATTATAATGCCGAAATTAATATATCATAACGAAACGAAAATGTTGTTGAATTTTATGTCTAAGCCCAGCGGCAGTTTACCTGTGTAAAGTAAGTATATATGCGCGGGATATATAAAAAAGGAATAGGGGAGAACGGTGAGCAAATATGGTTTCTCAGAATTAAGTAGAAAATAGAAATTAATTAAGTTTGTTGGTGGCTAGCAAATGAAATGAGTAAAGAGTTTCGATATAGTTTTCTCAAACATTCTTCCCCAGGTACAATTATAACCTCAAAATATACATTTCTACGTAATATTCTCTTTAGCACACATTTCCCGTAAACAATCAACAAACAAACATAACACTATTTGCCCTAACATTACCTATGGTTATATAGCCAGAAGCTACTACATCTAAAATCTACACATTTGTATTAAATATGCAGGCATATGTACAAAACAAACACAACAAAAGTACAGACGCAACTCCCACTCCCCGACCATATAGTACCGAGACACACACACACAAACACAATGACTCAGCACGTAGTATTTTCTCTCTTTTTTTTTTTTGTTCAGAGACTATGGGCGCGCGCTGTGCTGTTGCTTGTGTTTTTGCTGTTTGTATTGTTGTTGTTGTATATGTTTTTGTTTGGTGATGTTCAAAACCTACATGCTTCAACAAGTTTATTGTGCGCCATTTAATTTTGTCCGAAAACTTTGCCGACGCTTTGCTGAACTCCACTTCGTACGCTTTGATGATTTTCCGTTTTTGCATCTCCGGATCAACTGGCTGCAGGACGCGCATATATTTAAATTGTCTGCAAATAGATAAATGTATTTGTTAAAGCAATAGAGATGGAGATATTTAAAGTTCTAGGTTATGTTTTGTTATGGTTATATATTTTGTTTGTTATGTGAATGTTGTGGTTTTATATATTATTATTGAATTGAGTGTTTGTATGTCAGAGTTTTTGAGGTTATGTTTTTATAGATATGTCAACCAGGTGACAAGGTAAAACAAAACTTTTGTTTTAAAAGAAAAAGTTAGTCGGTTTTCTTGTGATTTAGTATGTGATTTATGCATATGCTTATAAATCATTGTGAGAACATTGCTTTTTATTATGGTTAGAATGCGATGTGCGACATTGGCTTATGTGTTGCTCTAAAATGTTGGTGGAATAAAGACATGTTTGGTTGTTGTTAATATAGTGGGGTGGAATTCAGGTAAATGAGCATGAAAAGGAACAAATAAAATATGAAATCATAGGTTTATAACTCTTTGTAAATACAGTTATAATACAGTATAGTTATAAGAATCTAACTTTAAATTGCAATTATAAAGTTTTTAAAAGCACATTTAATATCTGATTAAATAAATGGACACAAATAATTTGAATATTTATGTTTGTAGAAATTTTCCAGCTTCTCCGGTAACCCTGTCATTAGAGCCTTTATGGTGGCTTTTGAGACCTTCTTGCTGACTGTATTCCATTTATTTCTGATATCCTCGTCTTTGGCTTCCTTCAATTTTGTTTTGGTCAATTCTCTCAACAGGACGAAGCTCTGAACAATATGTTGAAATGGCTTCCTTTGGCACTATTTCGATGTTATTGTCTTGGCACCATTGAAGGGACACTATGCTGTAGTGGCAAGGAGCTGTATCAGGCCAAATGAAAGTATAAATTCTGTAATTTCTTATAAATGACAGCAATATTTTCTGGAGGCACTCTTTCACATAAACTTCTTGGGGAACTTTGACATTTGTTTTGTTCTAAATTGATTCTCGACTTTTCCTCGTTCTTTTGTGGTATAATGCTCCTGATCCTGACCAAACAATTGGGAGAATGTTGACAATATATAAGTTTCATCGTCCATAACACAGCAATCGAAATCACACACACAATTTTCTCTAAATATTGATCTGACTGGACGAAATAATTCCAGTTCTGTACTGATGAGTTCCACGAGAGAACGAAAAATGCATTTCTACAGCATAACGTAAAGAATTTGACCTGCTGTTCTTGCCATTAAAGTATTTTCCAGAATGGGAAAAGCTTAATGATAAACGTAACGAATAAAATCACACACTAAAAGGTAAAGTAAATTTAAACTATAAAAATATTTCTAAAGGTGAAGAAAAGCTAAGTGCATAAAAAACAAGTACACTGGCATCTGCGCACACCGAGCACGCAACACAAGAAATACTCATGTGAAAGTAATGTGCATATATTATTTTTCATACGGAGAGCAAAAAACAGAAAAAACCGAAGCCATTCAATCATTTTTCATTCAAAAAATAAATTATCCTAGCATATCGGCATATATTTTTGCCAGGTAAATAATTAATAATTAAATAAAAAAATCCTCCTCCAAACAAACCGGCCAAACACCGTTTTTGTGAACCAGAACACTCAAAAAATATAAAAAAGAGTCATGCCCGCTGACACAGCACACACACAACAGCGCGACTATTTTCTCTAAATATAAAAAACAAATTTTTCTCTCTATAAACATATCAATTTCGTCTAAATACACCATGAGTCGGCTTACGCGAAAACATGCAAATGTGCAATACAAAAATTAAAATAATTTGTAACTACCGCGTTTTTTCTAAGAAAGACAGGTCCCGGTGGTACCTGCGCTCACATAGCCACAACAATCTACCGCCTTTTTTCATAAAAAAGGCAAGTCCCCTGGAACTTGCACCAGTCACGACAGCAAAAAAATTGCAACAGCTGGACTGGTTTATATACCATTTCTACAGGCAGGTCCATGGTTACCTGCAAAAAAACCTATGTGAGTAAACCGTTGATATTTTAACGGGCAGGTCCCGACGGAACCTTCAGCAAAGAAAAAAAAAGGGAAAAAACATGCATACCATGGAATCTCGAAATATTTCTTTCTTAAAAACTACACCTCTCTCTCACAACACACATTCGACTACTATTCCGAAAGTAAAATTTTTTATACAAGCAAAAAGCCCAGTGTCAACCTCCCTTTGCAATTCATTAAACCTTAGAAAAATACGCCTCGCGGCTACGCCACTCGGCCATATTAACTTTAACGTAACACAGACACTGGCCCCGGTTGCAAACGCTTGGACGATTCGGAATAGTAATCTATTGACCTATAACCCCCATTCCTTACACAGCTCCCAAAATCCCACATACACTTATCTCGATAACTCAAATCTACTTCACTCTTCTAACAAAATTGGTAATCTACACGCACATCCCACCACCTTGTACACTATTTCCAAAAAGAACCCCGCATAACATAATTATTGGACTAGCCAAATAATCATCATGCACATAGCCCTAAGCTAATATTTCTCATATAGAAATTAACGAATCTTCCGGTTGCAGAAAAGAAAACATGTACAAATCTTCTTATGCAAATTCCTAAACCACCACCCCTGTTTCGTCACACACCCAAATTGTACAATAGAATAAATGCATCTCAAAAACCACAAAATAACCACACTGTGACACACTACACAAACAGACAGACAAAAACACTGTACAGACACACTATCGAAACCAATGCAGCATTCAATCCAACACTAGGCCATCACTTCCATACCCGCGCACCACCAAAAGCGCCCCGTCTCTCCCAAAAACCACTCACCAGCCCGAAATGGTTTTTTCCAAAGGTTCGACCTTCGATATATTTATGATATAGGTATATCTGGATCCTCAACGGACCAAAGTAACATCTTATCAAATTATCAACATTACGAGTTTGAAGTTGAATTTTCTAACTTTTACAATTAATTGGTATTTTTTGGTGCTATCACTCGATAATTATAATTTACAATTCAAGATTAATTTATTCCATACTTTTAGGCAATAAATAATAGTCCAGCTCTCTTGTTTTTGTGACTTAGTGCAAATCTTCGGGCAACCGTACTTAGTAATATTGAATAAGAACAATATTTAACAAGCCAGCAATAAACTAAGTTTACCTCTTTCAAAAAACAATAGTTCATAGCAGCGACACCCATTAAGATAAAATCTATAGAAACTCACCGAATTCTCGTGGTTAAATGCAATCCAATAAAGTTGAACAGGTGCGTCTGAAGAAATGCGGCTAAACCAACGACAACGCCAAGTACAAGGAAAATTATGCAAAGCACATTTGTAGTAGCTTTTGCTTCATCAGCGTCGCCAAGTGACATAGCCTAATCATCATTATTTAATATATAAACAAACTTTACTTTACTAGATTTACATACTCCGTAAAATTCTCCAAATAAAATGGCAAACACCGGATAAGACGAACCAATAATGATCGCCGAAATTATAGCAATGGCCATGAAGCCCCACTCCGGTCTGCATATGACCAATACCCGCTTAAATATTGTCCAGTACTTGATGGGGTCCAATACTACCGTCGGAAGTTCAATGTCCTTTTGAGGAACTGAATTTAAATATATATTAAATATATGAGCTTAAAGCTTTATATATTTGTTTAATAAATAAATAAATAAGAAAATTTTTACCTAAGCTCAACTTGGCCTGTCTGGGATCCGTGAACAGCTGCTTTTCGACAAGCTTCTCGGTAGCCACATTCTCGTTCTCATCGTCAGCGGACTCCAACGACAAAGTCTCATCGTTTTCCAGATTTCCACCCTTCATCATTGTATAGTATGATCCCTGTAGTTTGATGAGTTCTTCGTGGGTGCCGTCCTCTAATATTTGACCTTTTTCAATGAAAATAATTCGATCGGCACTGCGAATTGCTGAGAGTCTATTTAGGATAATGTAACTAGTATTATCAATTGTATTCTATAAAAAGAGACAGTTCTAATAAACCTATGAGAAACCACAATTGTCGTCCTTCCCTTACTCGCTCTGTCCAATGCCTCCTGAACGAGCTTCTCCGACTGTGAATCAAGAGCGGAGGTTGCTTCATCTAATAGCAGAATTTTCGGATTTTGTATGAGAGCTCTGGCAATGGCAATACGTTGCTTCTGACCACCGGACAACTGACTTCCACGGTCGCCTACCAATGACGAGTAACCCTAAATAAGAACACAATGAATATTTATATTTTTTGGAATTCTCTGGATCGATTTACATCCGGCAGTCTTATGACAAAATCATGAGCTCCCGAATTCTTGGCCGCCTCTTCGATCTCAATGCGCGTTGCGTCCGGTCGACCATATCGTATGTTCTCCTCAATGGTTGTGGCAAAAAGAACTGGCTCCTGGCCGACCATAGCAATGTTTGAACGCAACCAGGCGATGTTGAATTTAGATATGTCATGTCCATCAATGAACACTGCACCCTCATCCGGATCGTAGAAGCGCTGAAGCAGTTGCAAGCATGTAGACTTACCATTGCCTGAGCTACCGACCAGTGCAACCGTTTGACCGCTCTGAATTTTTGTGCTCAGTCCACGCAAAATCTTTAATAAAAATTAATAAACAAATCGGAAATAAAAAAGAAAAACAATAATTACTTGAACATCTGGTCGAGATGGATAAGAAAAGAAAACGTCACCGAACTCAATATCTCCTTTTACGCCGTAGTTAATGATCTTACCGCCAGTCGACATAGAGTCAATCTTCGACTCTCGATCAATGACCTTAAAAATATTCATAGCCGATCCTCGAGCCATAGAGAAACATTCCAAGAACGGTGCACTTTTAGAAATGTTCTCAGCACCAACGATCAAACCGAAGAATGTCTACAAAAAGAATATAATAAATATCAGTTCGTTCTTTATAGCGAAAATCTTACAATCATTAAAACAGCCGGAGTGTATTCCTTGAATTCCGAGTCTCTGTCGGCCAGCACAAGACCCACTCCGTACCAATAGGCAAGTGCGTTACTAGCAAAGAATAGAAACCGCATAATGGCCTCACCAACGCCAGAAAAAATACCCCTTGTTCGTCCGGCATTCTCAGCCGGTACAAGAAGTCGTTTATAGCGTTCTGACTCTTTTTTCTCTCCACAAAATGCGATCACTGTTCGAATGCCACCGAGTACCTCTTCGGCCATATTACTGGCTACAGAAAAAGCGTCAGCTTCACGTGCCGTTAAAATGGTTTGGAACTAAGTATTCAAATTTAAAAAAAAAATGGTATGTGATATTATGTTTATTCCATACATACTCTGGAAACAACGAAATTGGTTAATATCAAAATGGGAACGTATCCGATGACCACTAGCGTTAGCTTCCATCCGAAATAGAATGACATTGACACACTGATCACAAAGCCGCACATTAGACAAAGATAGTGGCTCACTTTTTCGGCAATACCCTCGCGAATCTTATCAATGTCACTTTGGAATTAAATTAAAAAAATACTATTATTCGATTGCTACAGATCAATGAAAATGTAACATACTCAGTTATTCTGCTGGCAAAATTCGTGCCTTTGGCCACATCGTACCAGCCGATATCCTGACGCAGCAATGATCCAAAAAACTTGGTACGAATACGAGTGATCTGCTTCAGGGCAGTGTAGTTAAACAGGTCAATGCTTACGATGCCAGCACAGAAATTTACGAATGACACTGTTGTCATTAGAATGCCATAGGCCACTGAATCGTTGATGATCTCTACACGATTTTCCTCAAGAGTAGCATTTGTTCTAAATACATAAAATATGAATTAAATATGAATGTATGTGCAAATAGAAAACTTACAGAATTTTGCCTCCACCGAAGGCACTCAATAGTATCGTCTGTGAGCTGCTACCCACTCCGTAGGTCCGGTCAACAAGTAGTGTTGTAAACTCTCCGTACACAATGATCATCAGAGGCATTACGAACGCCTTGATAACAGTGAACACCACGCCAAGAAATAACAGAAAGAACTCAAATGTCGTGGCAAATCGAAACTGAAAATGTTAATGAACTTGTAAAAATTTGTCTCAATAAAGATCGCCATCTTGATCTTATAATTACCAATCGAAAGTAGCTAATTGTGTTTTTCGTCTCATCTTTAACGGGCTTTGCAACGCCATTGACGTCATATTTTTTGGTCCTTCGAAAAAATAATAATATTTGTTTATTTTTTATATACAAAATTGGTATTCATCATTAGAGGAAATACCTGACAAAGAAACGTAAACTATTTGTAATTAGCATCGCTAATTATAAATTAAACGGAAATATTTATCTAAAATTACTAATTTTGAAACACAGCAAATGTCTTGCAAGTACTCAACTGGTTTGAAAAATGAAGTGCTTTGCTGAGTTCTCATTCCTTATAATAATATTGACTTTTCGCAAGTGCAGTTGCAATATAGTCTAAGAGCTGATGCGTTGTTTTAAGTTTGCAAAAAATATTTTATATTATATTTTTATATATAATTTATATTATTTATATGTTGCATAAATGTATAATTATTTTTTTTAATATATAGAGTTTAGA
The DNA here is from genome assembly GCA_027564075.1 of Bolitophila hybrida. Taxonomy (NCBI): domain Eukaryota; kingdom Metazoa; phylum Arthropoda; class Insecta; order Diptera; family Mycetophilidae; genus Bolitophila; species Bolitophila hybrida. Next base: position 8,556 of record JANSTU010032173.1, read on the forward strand.
GTTTTTAATATGACTTTATTACAGTTTTATTGCAATTTCGCAATTATAAATAAAACTTTTTTACCAGTTACTCTGGTAAATATTTCATAAAATACAATGGCTACGAATGCAGTTAGCCATCGCTTTTGGCTGATTTTTAATGGATTCCTGCATTCTATAACATTCCTCGCATTGGAAGTCACTACTTCCATTTTTATTTGTCCATCCTCTCGATACTCTGTCGAAGTCTTCCTGCATTATAACACGCCTATATTTGTTTCTTGTGTCGATCATTTTATCTTGGTATTTAGCCAGATCAAAACTTTTTAGTACCGATATCCTTTAAATCTTTTTTTACATTTTAGGATTCTGTGTCGAGATAAAATTGTAATATAAACTATTGTAAGAGGACACCTTTGTCGTCTGTCTGTGATGTATCGGATGAAAACTCAGTTCTCTTCCTTTTAATTCTTTGTTCTTGTTCCTTCCCATTGGTTTTGATCCTCGTCGGATATTTTATAATACTTTTTACAGGTATTCCCCTATCCGGTACCTGGTGACGCGCCCTGTAGAAAACCTAATAACCCCCCTATACAACATCATGTTAAAATAATAAGATCTAACAGCATGCCACACCATAAATGATAAAAACCTGATAAAATATAAGTAAAGAGGTAGAGTAAAAGGAGTATATATTTAAATGTGCTAGTCCCGGGAAAAAAATAAAAAAATAGAACGGGTTTAAAAAGTCACTACAACAAAAACGTGCAGATCGGTTAAAACTCAAAACTACAACAAGCATATGAAGTTTTTTTTATTTTTGTTTGCTTGGGACGAATTGTGCGGGGTGAATCAGCCTCCATATTTTAATTCTCATAAGTTTCTTGACCAATATAAGTATTTATTTTTAAAAAAAAATTATGAATAATAAATAAAAAAAATAAGCTCTTCAACTACATATTTTGCGACAGACATATATAAATAATTGATAATATTATTAAATTGTTCAAACATTGACGAGCTACCATACTGGGAGAACTGAGTGTCTTTATCTTGAAATTAAAATATTGTTTACGATAATTATAATCGATCAGTGGCACATTTCCGGTTTTATATACACAACATATATTCTATATTATATATACCGTCTGGTGCAATCTCTCGAAACCCCCGTTTATTTTTATAGTCTGTTTTGTTTTGTTTATCGTTGGTACAAATTGGAAAGGACTGAAAGCAACATGTTCTGTAGAAATACGACAGAAGCGAGAGCTGTTCGAGAAAGTGTAATCCAAGCGTACAAGAAAACCAAAATTGTATATCAGGGATTTTTGAATGTTTTTCTAAATAACACAATTAAAAGTACTAAATTGAAATAACTGATTAAATAAAATTTCAATAATTTAAAAATTATTTAAATTACAAAAAATATTTGTCTTTCGACTATATGGAGATCTACATTTTTAGGTTTGTATAGATTAGATAATTATTTGGAGTAATGTTCTTTGAACGGGTGCACGCAGATCTTAATGTATCAAAATACATCACTGAATCAACTAGTGGTCTTTATAGCCATTTAAACCAAATTATAAAAAAATCGAACATATTCTATTAATTCGTAATAGTCATCTTCAGGTTTCAAGCAACCAAATCGGATGGACTGCCAGTTCGTGTATTATTTAAGGTTTGTACAACGCAAATCGTTCAGAAGTATTGATGTATTGATGATAATAGAGATTTCTTTGATGTAACGTACAATGTAAATCATCACCAGTCATAATTTAAACATGGGTCGGTTTTGTAACGATTTATCAGATGGAAATTCGGTTGTTTATTATATTTTTTGCGAAAGCTTGTGTGGTACCCAATCATCCAGATTTTATTTTGTATCTATATTTGCAAATGAGTGTGGACGGTTCAAAAAACTAACACTTATTTGCACCGACTTTTACCATTTGTGTGTCGTTTTGGTCGCGTCGGAATCGTCCAAACAATTATTTCGCCGTTCGAATTGACATATAGCGTCTCCTTAATTTGCTAATCCGTAATGGTGTACGGAGAACTTTAAAATAGCGTGAAAATAGACGTCTCTCGAAAACGGTGCAGGTCAATACTCAAAAACCGAAAATTGAAAAAAAAAATCAATAATTTTTTATATGTAAGAGTTTTAAAATAAAAAAAAGTATACCGGTAACAAACGGTATTGAAATACCGGTATTTTAATTTAATTCCGTTATTGCAATATTTAGTTTGGACCCGAACTACTTTGTAAGGTTTGCATACATTTATACATTCGGTACATATATGTGACGCATTACATAAGTGCCAATCTAAAATCACACTTGCATTGCATTTAAGATAAAAATGTATGAAAGCTTATCTGAAGTTTATTATTAGTGCTTTATTACGGTAGGATGATTTAATCGAGAAGTCTTTATTGTTCATTAAATAAATAAGCCAATCAAGGTCCAAATTAATAAAATCATCGTAAATAAATTAATATCAACTAACAAGAACCCTGCAATGCATTATAGCACCAGCAAATAATTGTTTAGATTTGGATTTTAATGTCGGACATCAAATTATCGTCGTTTGATTAAATATAGACAAAACGAAAGGTAATTGAATTAATTGAGTTCAGTGACTTGAGTGCGATTAAATCGAGTTAATTACTCTGATCAGACTTAGTAATCATTTTTTTACAATTTGAAAATGCTTAGAAATGATATCTTATAATTTGTTATTGTTTTAATAGGTGATTAAAACAGATATCATAAAACCCAATTTAAAGGGTAATCACCCATATTTTAAAAAAATCTTGATAAGATAAAAGTTGCAAATTTAGTGAATCATTTTTTTATTTGCAATCTTTATGATTATTTTTTATTATATACCTATAACTATATGCAAGTATATTAAATATTAAGTAAACAAATGCAAACAATTATAATTACTCTCTTGGGTATTTACTATATATAAAAAATACGGTGCAATTAAGCGGTTTGTAAAAAAAAGAAGTTTCGTCTTAATACATAGGTGGATATTTCATGCATTGAGTTAAATAAGGAAAATAAAAGATAAGTGAGTTGTGAAAGATATAGAAAAATGAAACAGAGAAAAGTGTAAAAATAATTATATTGGACAAAAGGTTTTTTTATTTAAGGATACGCTTCTTTAAACAGCACATTATTGATATATAAATAGAAACCAAAAATAACAATGGTTATGTTACCATAATTTTATTTTATTTGTAGAAAATCTCATTGGATCCTGTAATCCCTTGTGGGACATAGTGCCAGTGTGCGATGCCGCACACCGGATTCATTGACCATTACGGGTTCACACGAGTGGTCAGGTCATGCTAATGT
>JANSTU010032184.1:0-42645 GCA_027564075.1 Bolitophila hybrida
CTAGCGACGGCAAATACTTTGAATAAATGATTTTTTCTTTTTCCACAAAATTTAACGTGTTTTTTGATTTAAAAAAACGACATTTCATACTTGTACACCTGGTACATATAGAGTTCCAAGTCCTGTTTCACACAAACGCATATAAACTAAAGAGTTTAAAGAGTTTTTATGTTGAATATTTGGCTATCTTTTACTTTTATATCTTTCCTAAACCCCATTAATTATGGTCAAATATAATTAAACGCAAAAATATAAAAAAAAACTGTGTGACTCAAATTCTCTTAAGTTTATCGGTTTAAAATTTTCTAGGTATTCAAACAATTGGGAAACAACAAACAAAGTAAAAACTTTTTTTTTGTAAATATGCTATAAAACACACTTAAATATATGATATTATCAAAAGGTTGTTGGCCAAATCACGATTGGCCGAATCTTAATTGGCCGAATCTCAATTGGCCGAATATCGATTAGCCAAATGATACTATTGGCCGAATCACTATGAACCAAATAAACCAGGAGCTTTGTTCCGAATGTTTCTTACTCAAAAATCACAAAGAAAGACTTTATTCAAACGTTTTTCGGCGAATCCGTATTATTGGGTGAGTCCTAACATTCGGTGAATCGTGATTCTTGCAAATTGAGTTTTTGCTGTTTGGTGAACCGCCCTACCACCTAATCATCAGTGTGCTCGAGCTTGTAGCATGTACCTGATGAGCGCTGGGGCAATTGCTGACAATTTATATGCAATAAAAAAGGATTTCCCCCATTAATCTTTAAACTACAAGAAAAAATACATATCATTATTTTAATTATATTTTATGGGGATTTTTTGTGACTCCTCTTTTTTGATGTCGGTGCGATTTTACAACTACAACCATGAAGTTTTTAGAAAAACACGTTTTAAGTTTTGACAAACAAATTTTCATACAGAAAATGTACTTATGTTCAATCAGATATGTGTTCTGCAAACAAATTTCTTTGCATATATCTTTATATATATTTTCAAGAGATCTTTCATCTCACCTGACGGTTATGGGTTATTTAGCGGCATCAGTAAGGTTGCGTTCCGCTTCCGCGATGTTTGCGGAATAAGCAAGAATTGGCTACTTCGATTGGAATTTCGAGCTGAAATTTGAAATGTTTACTTTTAAAATTGTACTTTCTAAAAATGTATTGCTTTGAACCCGAAGAACTAGAAGGAAAGGCATATTCGATTTTCTTTTATAACAAACAACCTAACTCTTTTTATCCTCTTAAATTGAACATTATGAATTGAAATTTATGACAAATCTTCATTTTTGGCGACCATCTTAAAATATGCTGCAGTTTTGCTGTTTAAGGGGTCGAAAAGACAGCCCAAGACCAATTACACAACAAAAAAGTTCAATGATTACTAATTAAAATCGTCAGTTCGGTTCATTATATATAGGGTTGGCTCAATTTTAGTTAGTTAGCTTAGTAAAATATATAGTAAACAATACTTTTTTTGTCGGAAAGAGAATTCGATGGAATTAATTTCAGTCCGCTACAAAGATGGGGCTATAATAGCCCTAAATATGATCTAATGCATAAAAGCGTTAATTAAAAATAATATACCATCAATAATCGCATAACTCATAATATCACCGAAGCTAGGAAAAAAGGAACGTGATAAATCAACACATTTTCTTTTTCAGATGAGAAACTGTGTTGGTTTTTGAGCCAGTTTACAATGCCTAACTCCCGTGTGTCCACTTCTGTGAGTTGAAATATTTCCCATTGCTACATAAATAACTTCATTCATTATTCTTTTGTAAACGTAAATGTTATAATCGATACGATAGGAGAATCCTCGGAGTATAGCCTAAATACACTCGGCACTTTAAGGAAGACTGGAACTGAACGCCGGGAGACCAGTCCCATCTAAACGCAATTCACAGTTCTTGGAATTGCATCGGTCAAAATCTAGCCGGTAAAAGGGACGGTTTTTTGTGCATGCACTACTACACTCGACTCATATTCCAACACATGCAAACCGCTACTCTTCATTGCTCATAATAGCCCTCTTACAAAAAGAACTCCTCAATTAATGCAATCTTCTGTTCTTATCGAATTAATTACATACCATAATCCAGTACCTGCAGAACTCCTAAATTACTGTCTGCAATATGAATCCCACGAGACGCACAGCATAATCCATCAACGTAGAGAAAACCATAAGCACTTTGAGCTATCGGATAGACCAAAAACATGATACAATTTCGAAACTCGACAAAGAGGCGACTTCTCTCAGAAACAAATCTAACTTCAGTTCCTGAATTTTGTTCTAAAGAGAACGCAACCAAGATTACCAGAACTCTATGTCAACATTTGAATAGGGAAGCAAAAATATCTGGCTTTTGTCAAAAGCTCTTCAAATGAAAGGAACCCAAAACTTGGTGCTTACCTTTGCAATACAGCAAGTTCCAAAACATATATACTGGCCGCTATCTTTTTTCGTGCACACATACGATAGAAAGGTGGCATACTCTCAAAAAATTTATAAAAAATATGAATTTAAACGAAGAAAATTAAATTCGGTGGCAAGAAATTGGCATTTTTGGAATCTACGCCCCAAAATAATAAAAGAAAACACTGTGAAAAATAAGCTCTCGAGATTAAACACAAATTTGTATCTGTAGCTTTTTTTGAGAATAACAATATCATTAAATTATGGATTTAATTTTGTTCTATTTTGTTTATAAAGAATATAAAAACGGTTATATATTCAAGATTTTTTTATTAATTTATTGCGATTAGAAAATAAAACTATATTCTTATATAAATATTTTACAAATATATTAATCTTAAATCATCTCATTGGATCCTGTAATCCCTTGTGGGACATAGGGCCAGTGTGCGAAGCCGCACACCGGATTCATTAACCATTACGGCTTCACACGAGTGGTCAGGTCATGCTAATGTGCTGTGCTACTCCAATTGGAGCTAGTGTGCTCTAACACGGAGTCGGAGTGGTTAGGAGTCTTAATTTGCCCTGACGCGACTCTAACAACTTTGCAGTGCAAATGCGCATATTTTCGAGATATCTCTATGCACCGAGATCTATCTTGCTATTTATATTGGGGATCGTGAATCATGAACGCCATCATGCACTTATTGTTCTATACAGGCTGCGTGTGTATATATTAATTGATGACATTAATGTTCCGTTATTCCAAACCAATTACCTATTTCAGAAATAGGCTATTGATAGCAAGAGAAACCTACTGATTTAAAGTGCTACATTCGAAAAACACTTCTGTCTCCGGCCTGGATTGAACCGACGACCTCCCATAAGCCAGGCCAAGTCGTAAACCCACTCGGCAATTATACCATACCATATTAATCTTAAATAGTTAACAGTAAATATTTTATACAATAATACAATATATACAAAATTTAAACTAAAACACCATTACCACTTTTGCTGTTTGTTGTCGCTGATCTCCGGGCAAATTGTGCTTAAATTAAAATTTGTCACAAGATTACAGTGCTGGTTGCTTGGAACGTTATTCGCGTGCATCGAATTGTCTGGCTGTGAATGTGAATTATTGTAGAGATGTGATTTTGAGATCGTTGCACCCGTTGGGTAGGTAGAATGATGATGATGGTGGTGATGGTAATCATCGTTCACAAAAGACGGTGGATGTGGTGGTATTATTGGTGAGATAATACCCAAAGATGCTGAGAAATAGTTGTTTGTACCAGATGTACCGGTTACACTAGGTGCATCGTATGCTGATAACGGTGGCGGAATTGCTGTCGTCTGAATGTTGTACGATGTGGACAGATTATTAGGGCAAGAGTACAAGCGAGAACCTTGAGTTTTTGCAGGTCCACTGAATGTATATGTTCCGCTAGATTGATGACTTCCTCGTACATCCTTAACTGGGAAATGTTCACTGGTCTTTACACCAATATTCTCACTATGCTTCACCACAGTTGGTGGTGCCATTGTATATGCATACGAATTTTGTGAAGGATATGTGGCAGAAGCAGTGGCACCCAGATAGTCTGTCTCGGTGTGTGCAATGCTCTGTGGCAAGAAATTAGAGTTGTAAAAGTTAAAGTTAGTGTCACTAGCAAAGTCTAGACTTGAGTAATGTTCAACTGCTGGAAGATTGAAGAAATCGGTCACTGAGTAATTGCTGAGAGACGGCTTCTCCTTGCGCTGCGTATTATTCTGTGATATTAGAGACTCAGCAGAGTACGGATTATGTTTTGCCACTGTAGTAGTAGATTCAACGTTGCCTACAAACGAATCGGTAAAAATGTTTGAAGAGGCAAAATTATTGTCAGGATTATAGAATTTAGGTGATACTTTTTTTGTATCTTTAACAATGGAATGCTTGGCACGTATAGTTTGACGAGGTGTATTCTTTGCATCCAAAGACTCAGTTTTCGTCTTGCGCTGATCGACCAACTGACTAACAGAAAGAAAGTTATTCATCTGACAACTACTTTGTGTCATTGTATCTGGTTCAACGAAATCTATGGCAGGTCGATGAGATGGTTTCTTTGTAATTAATCCATTGTTTACAACCGAGCTTAGGTGTGGTGCCAGGTCACCATGCAATGTTGGCAGTGTGGAAGAGTTAATACTGGGTGCATCAAGTATTTTATTGGGAGACCATGGAAAGTGATCATCAACATGTGGATGTCCGAAGTAAATATCTGATTTGCGGGTTGAGTCATAGTTAGAAGTCATTTGAGAGGCACAAAACGATGAAGAGGATCCTTGGGCAAAGTCCAGTGAAGGAGCAACTGCTGGAAACTGTTCGACATTCTTAAATTCATCTGTGGATGTCATCCAATTAACGTGCTGCTTCACGGTGTTTTGCTTGGACGTTTTAGTCGGTTCTTGGAAGTTTTGTTCTTGCTCCGGTGGTTCAAAGTATGCTGTCTGCTCTGGTTTGGATTTGTGGATTGGCCCCTTATTAGTAGAGCTAACATAGCTACAAGCAGATTGTTTAGTAGGCTTTGAATCTGACAGAATGGTATGGGCAATCGAATAAGGATTATTAAATATATTACTAGACGTGCATATCGCATATGCGGATGGTTTTTGAGTAGACTTGCTCGTAGAAACTGAAACACCGGTAAGGGCAAATGAGAAATTAGAGTATTCATTCACTGTAGTAACCGGAATTGCATTTGTGATCGGTGTTGGAACATTGTCGAACGCAAACGGATTGTAGGTATTATGGAATGTGTTCGACGGAATAAATGGCTCTGATCCGCTAAATAATTGTGAACCTGATGCTGATTTTGTAGGTACACTGCAAGTGGAATAAGATGGCATTGATGACTTAGACGATGTGACTGTTGGACCAGTAAGCGAGAATGTGAATGGTGTTTGTGGTGCAAACGTTGGAGTTTCTATGGACTTTAGGTTTGATGAGGCCAGTGACAACGGAACGGGGTACATTGAGGACAAATTCAAATTAGATGCTACAAAGTTGGTTTTTGAGTTAACTGGTGAATAGTTCTGATGTGATGTTCCAATCGTTGACAAAGAATCATAGAATCCATAGGACTTGCTTGGTGTTTTAGTGATTACCGTAGATGCATCAGTTTGCGAAACATCAGTATAGCAAAAACTGAACACTGGGTCTGACTTTTTTTGTTCTGAACAAGCACTTGACTTAGAGTTATTTATAATTATTTCAGGACGTGAATAAATATTCTCGTGTTGTGCCAGTGAAGTTACAATATCTGGAACGTATAATGAGGAGCTAACACTGGTCTTTAATGCACCTGTTGCAGTGGATGTCATGGTACTCACAAAAGTCGACGAAGGTACTGTAGAATAAGTTGGAAACAAACATACACTGACACGACTACTTTTCGATTGTGGAATTGGTGTTAGCTGAAAGTCAAATGAGACAGCTGGCTTTTCTGTTTTGCTAATAAGTTTGGTAGGATTGATTGCCATTTTGTTAGCTTTTTCTAGGTTTTCTTCTGTCTTCGCAGCATCCTCGACAAAACCATCAAACTCCTTGGTGGCCTCAAACATTGAGGACATATTTTCAAGTATACTGTGCTCTGGTTTTTGTTTCGCCAGTGATGTTTCATCGGTTAATCGTCCCGGTGACCCAGTAGTCTCACAAAGTTCTGTCAGTGATTCACAGGGTCGTCCCGATGCGGTTGATACTACAGGGAACGTCATCAAGAAAGCGGCTGTTGGCGAAAGTGACTCTTGATTTGAATCAATCACCGGAATATGCAGACTATCTAAAATCTCACTGGACAATTCTAGAGGTTGCGGAAGTTTTGAGTCCTGTACAATTACGGATTGTGGTTTGGTATCATCGTGCTTGGCACGTTTAGCCTGAGGTTCATCGATATTTTCAATATTAGATTTCTTTTCGGGTATTGATTTTTCACATTCAGTCTTGAACTTCTTGCGTGCATCTATCATTTGTTTTTTAGTACGTCTTATACGTCTTTTTTTCTTGTGCACTATGTACGTGCATTTTAATGCTGGAATTGCAACTTTACCTAGAATTGGTTTTAATGGCTTTGGGCGTATATCTGCAGGTTGCTCTGTTGGTAATTTACGTTTTTTGATAAGAACGAATTCTTTCGAGGGTATTAGTGGTACCAAAACGCCGGTGGTGACAACAGCAGGTGCCGGTTGGCTAAAGATTACTGGAAAGTGCAAAAAAAAAATAATAATTGTCGTTTTCAGTATATTTAGATTAATTTACAAGGGCTATCTGTTGCCGTCGTTGTAACTACTCTGGGGTCCGGCTCCGGGCATGTTGTGTGTATAGAATTTCCCAGGATAGGAAAGCTGTTGTTCTCAGTTGAGACATGGGTCTTATTCTAAAATAGCAAAATGTAATTTTAATCAGTCAAATCGTAAAAAGACATATTTACCGTATTCGTAATCGTATCAACATTTGTCGAGTTTTTCTTCACAACATTTCGCTTAGCATTGATTTTGTTTGCCCGTTCTTTTGAAATTTTCTGCGAATACTTTGGCGGACGACCCACCGTCTTGACATTGATCTCGTTGCAGTCATTCTCGCCGGTTGTTGGACTCAACACAATGTAGCGCATTATTTTGGGAGCAACGAATGGCGGAGCCGTGATGCCGGATTTCTTGAGAAGTGCCAGCAGTAGAGCATTTCGAGCGAGAATCACACGCAAACCTTCCTCGAGCTCTTCTTGGCTTTCTACAGCAAATTTTAGACATAATATATAGAAGCATTCTAAATAAAATGTAATTATTTCAAGAAACTTACTTAATATAGTCTCATTATTGCCGAGTAACAGCTCCTTAACCTTTATCTGAAGATTTTCAACAACCAATATGGCATTCTGCAGAATCTCCAGTTTGCTGATCGGCGAGGAGGAATCATAGTGCGGCAAGAGTTTTGCCAGTGCATCGAAGGTCTGGTTAAGGCGATCTCGACGATCTTTCTCCCAGCTTCTATTTTTACTACAATTTTAATCCAATAATGTAATCCATTAATAATGTTATTTATTGTAAGATTTACTTACATTGTTCTGTCCGTGGTCATTTCAAGCAATTGCTAATTACATTTTTCTATTTTGCATTGCAAACGCATCGTTATAAAACAAACAATATAAACTAGTTTACTTGATAAAAATAAATATGAATGTTACATTTTATTTATAATTTTATTAATAATTTCCAAACAACCACAAAATGAATAACACATGAATAACACACTACACAAAACAGCTGATTAAATTTTGACATTGCTGTCAAAATAGTAAACAAATCTTTTAAGCAATGCCACCTATAATCAAATTCATTAACTTGATTCAGTTTAGTTAAATTTTGACATGTAGGTTGCGCAACCTTTACACGTACAAAATTAACGGGCGTAAAATATATATGGTAAATATTTCCAATGGCGTTAATTATAAATGTCGCAGATGGTGTACTAATAAGTGAACACGTGGCTCGGGCGTATAAAATGTGTTTATATTTTTGAATCCGGCTCAGATGCTCGAAAATCAAAAATAGGGATTGGCGTAATAAATTATATGTAACTAATCTAAAATCAGTTTGACTTTTTTACGCCGTAAAAAAACGTTCGAGCAAATGAACGTTCAAGCATCTGACCGGCTCCAATTTTTTTAGTAAGGAATTGTAATGTAATAAGAATGGCGCATGTTTTAAGTATTTAATTAAATACGCATACGCCTGGCAAATACTACGATTTAGTTTATTATTAATTGTCTGATTGGATTTTTCGTATTTGATTATTATTACTCAGCAAACAAAATATTATTTGTAATTCATTAATACATCATACAATCAAAGCAATTTAAAATATACTGAAATTATTACTTATATTACTTACTTTTTAACCTTATCACTGGGCGTCATGAATTATCCAACATCGGACTTTCTTTCCCCTTATTCAGCTTCAGGTCTGGCAATGTTCGCTATTTGTCTCGAAATTTAAAGTGATTTTGTTTTAATTGGATTTTAATGTAGTTGGTTTACTTATGACCAATCAAGGATCTTTTCAAAATCATAATTAGCGCCGTGGTCGTCGTTGACTATAACGACCCTAGGGTCGTCGTCGACTATAATACTATATATGATTTTATATATGGGTTTCCGGTTTTCTGTCATAGGTTGGGTGGAAATAATCGAGACCTGATCCGACCCCGTGTCGATTTGTAAAGTTTATTGAACTTCGTTATCATCAACGGTTAAGAACATCCGATATACAGCAAAGTTTCTGAGCCGGACCCAAAAAACCTGGGTCAGAAGAACTTTCAACTGCAAAACACTTGGTTTGGTGCTATCTGGGCCAGTTACAACTGCTTCTCGTTCATATAGTTCACCAGTATCCTTTCACGCACATTTGCGCACATTCTTCTAAAATTTTGGGAAATGGAAAGCTGGCAATGCTAATTTGCTCTCAGAAGAAGAGATGAAGTGTGAAAAGAATTTCATTACAACTCATAAGCGCAGAGAAGACGGCCGGTATTTTGAAAATATTCCGATCAATGAGTCGACATCGCCATTAGGAAATTCTGACGAACTGCTCTGAACACGTTTCTCTACATTGAGAGAAAATTCCAAAGACCGTGTTGTCTTCGAAACTTCAGGAAGGACGACATAATCTATAGGATGACCTGCCAACAAAATTAATGCGATTCCTTTCATAACGCATTGCCGTCACTATAGACATCATTCATGAGGTCGGAACATCAGCGCGATTACTAGAGAGTTCTTTGGAGAGAGCAACCCAATGACAAGTTGCACTAATATCAACTCAAAACGGTCACACATAGTACTTCATGTGCCTCGTTCTTGGTCATCAGCAATGTTTGCAGCAATTATCCAGAGACGAGCAAGTCCAATTTCCAGTCACAGTAAGGTTTTATTGAAAGATTTTTAAGTTACCTTATGACTGGTTGCGACAACGTTGGTGATGCTCACAAACTGCAGGACGAACTTTTTAGCTTGATTGTAACGAGTAAATTTGAATTACAGAAGTGGTCATCGAATTAGAGTCAAGTTTTGGAAGCAATACCACATGAAATAACAGAGTTTGGTTTTCGTGTTGAGCTTTGACTATTTCCAACAGTGAACACAAAACGCATAGTTCTTTCAGAAGTGTCTCAGCTCTTCGCCCCCTTGGCTGCTTAGCGCCGACTATAATCGCAGCTAAAATACTTTTGCAGAATATATGGGCACAAGGCTTAGATTGAAAGTAGCCACTACCCGCAGATATTGATGAATGTATATGAATATTGGAATGCTTATCTCACCGAACTGCAAAACTTCGGAAGCATTAAAATATCTAGATGCATTGAAACTCGACCACGATACGCAGCTTCCATGATAACCGCGTTGCTGTAATCCAGACTACTACCGCACCAGAAATTTGTGTCACGTGTCGTCACTTGACAACCCTCACTATAATTGGCTCCGATGAAACTGCGCGATCACAATCTTTTGTTGACTGGTCCGATATGGCTAGTCTCTACCGAAGATAATTGTCCCATTTCGAAAGCACAAGTGTTAACATTAAAAGAGAAGAAATCTACAACACCCGCCTGCGAGCCATCGCATGCAATTTCGACAACTATATCTCCAACGTTTCGTCATTAGGGCGACTCACCAGAGTTAAATAATATATTCAGAGGTTTGTTCTTAACGCAAAACATAAAATTGAAAATTGCCAAGTCGGACCACTTACAACACAAGAAATACATACCGCAATTTTCTTTTGGATTGTAATAGCACAGAAAGCTGAGTATGCTGCTGAAATCCGATGCTGCGAGAGCCCAGAAAGCTGAGTATGCTGCTGAAATCCGATGCTGCGAGATGACACAAAATATTCCTACCAAAAGCGATTTTTTTTCCTAAATCCATTCTTGGAGAATATTGGCTTCTTGTGTGTTTGAGAACACTTTTGAGTTTTCCTAAAATGCCATTTGAACAACGGCATCAAATAATAATACCACAAAAGAGCGCTTTAACAGCTTCAGTTGATGGTACATTCTATTTGTTTTTGCACCGCTGCATAACCTGTTTTCGCTTATAGGGATACAACACCAGCCGTCAAATCATGGGAAACTTACCAGTTCAGTGAGTAACTCCGACATGTACATTTTTGGTTTCGGGTGTGGATTACGATGGTCCTGCTTTGGAGGTCTATGCGAGCGCAGTGTTGCATCGGTCAATTATCACCTGCGTAGAGTCATTGGGCCCAATATGCTGATGTTTGAAGAAATGTCGATGATTTTTTGCCAAATAGAAGCGAGCATTAATTCAAGGCCACTATCTCCAGTGTCTGATGAACCCGATGGACAGCATGGCTTTAACACCGGAACACATTTTGGTGGGCGAAGCTCTGAACACCGTACCTGTTCCTGATACAACAAACAAACCGATTAATCATCTATCTCGCTGGAAAAAATGGATCACACATGATATTTGGAAACGATGGTAGTCTGCGTGGTCAAAGTTAAAGTTATAAGTGACAAACTTTAGGAACTTTTGTGTTTATTAATTTTAACTTGTTAATTTGAACTTAAAATGGGGCTATTTATGGTAAGCGAAATGTGTAATATTTAGTATTTTTCCATTTGTTAGAACCGCTGTAAACATAATAATCAATTTCGTCTATACATTCCCATTATACGAGTAGTTTTATTTTATTGATACTACTATTCACAATCTCATGCGACCCTTACTGCTCAAACGGGTTTCCCTCAGAAGTTATTTCTTTCTACGAGCAATCTCAAACACATCATTGGGTGCAAAAAGGAAAACAATGCTAAAAACTTATGAGGTATCAGCACAGTCAATTCTAGACTAACGATGCCATTATATACGCATCTACTGTCTATAAAACTATCTACGTGGCATATAGAACCAGCCCAATAAACAGCCGATTAGTTGATACTGGCAAATATCCACTAAAAACTCAAAGAGATTATCAAACCATAAAATACAAGACTGCCAAAAGACAAATTGTATGCAGATTTGTTAAAAACTTCTTCTTGAAATTATTAATAAAAACAGATTTTTTTATAAAAGCTATCTAAACAATGTACGACAGTAACCAAATTCAAAATCCGTTTACTGGAAATGAAAGAACTATATTTGGAATATAAACTTATATACAATGATGGATTTGAAACATCAACCAGAACTGGTTGTACAGATAATAAATATTAAAAAAAATAAAAATATATTATAAATTAAAATTAATTAAAATATATATTAAAAGAAATATAACCTAATATATATTATCTGTTAACCTTCTAGTAGGACTGGTCTATTCTGAAAAAAACGATTTAAATCGACTCAGTAGAAATATCGATTTTCCTCGATTATTCAATTTTTTAATTACAATGTTAGTACAATCTAATCAAAAAATATAAAACTTTTGATTTTTTTATTATATTAAAAATTGCTATAGTCTTTGTAAATTTATCAAGTGTTGGATGGAAATTTAAAATATTTTGGAATCATATGCCATTACGAGGTGTTTTAAAGGTTATAGATTGCACATCGAGAATAATAAGGTTGCAACAAAAACTTCTTGAATTTGACTACGAAATAATTGAACAAAACAATATATTTTTAGCTATAATTAGAAGCCATACTAAGAAAATGAATACTGACACCAATCTAATAAACGAAAACAAAGATGAAGAAGATGAGAATTGTTAGATTTGAATAAATCATCGAATGCTAACAATATTGAAACAATTACTGATCTCAATGAGATTAAAACTATATTACCAGACAATCATGATTCAGTATTCGGAGGCATAGACCATTCAAAAGTTAATATCGCCGCATAGCCAGCAAGGATATGTCTTCCGACATGCTCTTTAATTCACTGTCTTGTTAGTATTGCACACAATAATTTTTATACAAAAATTATGACTGTTTAGCAGAGTGGATCTTTTTTCGTTTACGGGTAGGGCCCAAACAGTGTAAAATGACTTTTAAATATTAAAATTGTTATTAAAATCAATTTTTAAAGTTATTGTTAAAAAAAACTAATTATATTTTTCAGTAATTTTTTTTTAAAGTTCTAATTTTTCAAATGCAGTGTCGCCGAAATATTTTTTTTTATTTTGATTTTGAAACTTTTTTAACTTTTGAGTACCAAAAATACTGGCAGAAAATATATATTAAATGAAAAAACAATTATTTATAAAATAAAAACCTATAATATAAGTGTTGTTTACGATATTTATTCAATTTTCATATACAGCGAACATTAGACTTATTTTTGTTTAGGTTTTTTCTTCATTTTTTTCTGTTCGTTATTTATAATAATATATTTATTTGTTGTTTTTTTAATTGTATAGGTATAATTCATTCAGATTACTTTAGTTTAGTATAAGCTGCTCAATAAAGGACATAATCATGAAGCATTGTGTATAATATTTACAAAAAATATAATTTATGTAATATTTAAAAATATTTCTTCCAAATATAACATTTGAATATTTTTTTATGAGTGTATATTATGTGATTTTTGTGTGTATTTGTTGCGCGTGAGTTTGACTAACATTTAGTTAGTAAAATTGTTATATATTATTCAAAAGAAGTAAAATTTCTTGTGTTTAAATATTACATTTTTTTCGCGATATTTGAATTGAGTATGGTTTTAATTATTTCATAAATATTATTACATATATAGATATATATATGTGGGTGTGCATGCGTGCGCGTGTATGTTTATATAATAACTATATGGCGATCAGTTGGTTCTTTGTTTCTGTATAACATTGAAGTTTGCAAGTTGTAAAATGTATGAAAGGCATTGTTGGTTGGATGTATTTATGTTTTTTCCAAGGATCATTTTAATGGATTTTCAAAACTATTTAAAATTGTTTAGTTTTCAATCGGTTATACGTTTGAAAAAGACTCACGTTAATTGTGTAAAGAATAGCTAAAAATATAATGAAAATCCATGAAAAAAAACCTTGGTCCTATAGAAAATGGCACATTAACGGTAGGATTGGTAATCAACTAATGATCATAATAATTAATATCTTTGAACTTTAGCGAAAGGAATAGAAATACAATTTTCAATTACTTTCTATGGGTCTCGAAGACAGTATAAAAACCAACCTTTTTTAATAGCTGTGACAGCAAAGCGGACAAGTGAAAAATGTGATTAAAAAAATGACATTCAATAAATTGTGACAATTCTGTGATTTATTTAAATAATTCTAAAGTGTATATCCTCTAAATAAAAGGAAATTATGTTAGCATATATATTATTAAGATTAGATATTTAAATATTTCACAGTGTATCTAAGAAAACAACAATTTTTTAATGTGTTTTTTCTTTTTACTAGTACGTTTCCTGCTCTACCCTCCTTCGAGAATGTTTACAAAAACCATTACAATTATCATAAAATCAAGATTACAAACGAAAATAATAAATATATGCATATTTAATGTTTTCAGTGTACATATATGAATATAATGAACTTTGGCTTAAGTTAAATGAAGTACACTTATTGATACAGAGTTTATACTTATATATTTAGTGAAACTATATTTAAATTATTACATTAAAGTCTAGAAACTAAAGAAAAACGATGAAAATCAACAACAATGAGCTGAAGCTCTCTGTTATGTTGGTTTATAAGGCGTGTGAAAACTTAAAAACAAACAAAACGTCTTTTGTGTGTGTGTGTGTGTGAGATGCAAACAATATAGCGTTGTCTCTAACTTTTCTATATCATACGTAATATTCTTTTTCTAAAGTAATATTTGTATGTGTTTGTTTATATATAACTAATTTAAAAAATATCATAATATTTATAGTATATAAATAGTCAAAAAAGCTCGGAAGAGAATATCGCTTTGCCACTTTTGGTTTTGCAATTGAGTTGTAATACAACAAAACTCAACCAGACCCTTATTTCAGTATTAATTTTAAATTATTACGTAATACATATAATAATACTAAACTAATTAACATTAATGACATTTTGTACAATTATAATATAATTTATATGGAACACGGTTTTCTGTTTGTGTGTTCTTGTATTTTTCATGTTTAGCGACACACATTTCGGAAATGTGAACTTTTCACAGTGAAAAGTTGACTTTCTTCTATATGGAAACACATAGATTAGCTTAAATAAAATATTTAGCATATTCATTTGTGTTTTGAGGATAATTTAAAAACTTTGTTAACATTTTTGTTATGTGTTTTTTTTTTGGGAGGAGGGGTGCTTATACTATAAGTTGTCGACGGACTGCCGGTACTAGCGCTTATGCCCTCCGAAGCGTGAACAGGAGGGAAGCTATACACATGGTTGCAATGGTCAGCAAGTGACTGTTCAGCGAGCCAGCTGCGCTTGTCTTCTTTTCTGTGATATCTGTAAAAAACGATGGAAAAATGGATTAATTTTAATTATTTAGATTCGAGTTTGTACATATATATGATTTGCATATTAAAAACCGATGAAAACATAAATTAGACAGATGTTTTTAAAAATGAAATTCGTAAAATTGTGATAAATATTATAATATCTTGTTAAATAACACCGAAAACATAAAAAAACAAACAATAACGACAACAAAACATCACAAAATGATAAAATACCTTCGGGTTGTTCAATCTCAAAACCGTCAAATGGTGCTGAAATAACAAAAGAAAACCAAAATAAACGTCTGCTTTATTTAATTTTAATGCAACTCTTCCAGCAGTTTAAAAATAATTTATTTGAGGTTAGGCACTAAAAGCTTGTTTTTTATTTAAGTTGGGTTATTTACTTATGTCATCTATCATCTATACCGTTTCCCTAAACCACTACTTTTTAAACCACTTGCACCCATAGGAAAATAAGGATACTTACTTGGACTGATGACGATCGTCTCTTGTTCGGAATAGTCTGACCAGCCTTCAATGTTCTTTGCCTTGACACGCAAATGCCAGGTGCCGGGTTCCAGTTCGAGTTTTCGTTGGATCCTAGAGATAATTTTAAAATTAAGCAAAATGTTTTAATATTTATTATTGAGATAAAGAACTTACTTCCAGATGCCAGAGTGCTCATGGCTCTTCTCGTGAATGTCTGGCTTTTCGCTCAACCAGGTCTTGGACTGTAAGACAATTGTAGTAAATTAGTAACATATATTTGAATTTTATTATTTTGTTTGGTAACTTACTCCATTCATCTTGAAGTTAAGCATAACATCGGTTAGTGGCTGCAAACTACGGATGATCCAGTGCGTTACAATGTGTTCACCATTCACCTGGGTTTCGTTAAAACGAGGTGGCTCCGGTTCGTATTTCAGTGTGATCTTTGTGTTACCCTTGCCGATTGAGTTCTGTACATCGCACTCGTATTCTCCCAAATCGGATTTCTCCACCTTCTTGATGATCAGCACAACGCTCTTGTGATGGTGGTGGGTCGATGGTTCATTGGTGGATGCAGCCGGGGTGACATTGAAAGAGGAGTATTTTGCATTGTCCTTGGTGTTTAGCTGATGACCGTTACGGCGCCATGAGACTTGACCTTCGGAGGACAATTTGTAGTTACAGTGCAGTTCAGCGTCATCGCCGTCCTTGGTGTTGACAATGTGACGGTGGGCGAATACTTTTGGAGAGTCTAAAAATGTAAATATTTTATATTATTTATAAAACATATTTAAATGTGTTATTACATTGAACATTAATGTCAACAGTTGCGTGTCCTGGTTTCACACTGTTATCGGCGAGACACTGGAATGTGCGCACATGATGATGGTCAGCATGGTCAATGATCAAAAATCCACCGTTTACATGGATTCCATGGCTACCGCCTCCAACACGTTCGCCGTTTGAGAACCACTTGACTCCGGGTGCGGGCAGACCGGATCCTCTGCATTCGACTTCGATGCGTTCACCTTGACGATAGGTAATCGAGCGTCCTGAAATGTCACGTCCGTCTCTGTAGATCGTTGCAGTGGCATCGGTCTGGACTAATAGGATGGCTTTCATGGTGATGTTGAACGGCATAATTGTGCATAAGTAATTGTTGCTATCGGAAACTTGAACATTAGTGATGGTCAAGGAGTTATTTGCATTAATCGTCAGTCGATCATCGTGATTGATGCGGTATTTATTTTGGAACAACAGCGATGTGTGGTTGTACCACAGAATGTCAACGGACGCTATAAAAATAAAACATATTAGACAAATAATACAACACAAAATGTGTTAATTAAAACTTACATTTTTTATTTTTAACATTGCATTCAAGCAGAACCGTATCGCCGGTTCTTGCGGTTTTCGTGTACTCGG
This sequence comes from Bolitophila hybrida, assembly GCA_027564075.1. Lineage (NCBI taxonomy): Eukaryota > Metazoa > Arthropoda > Insecta > Diptera > Mycetophilidae > Bolitophila > Bolitophila hybrida. Next base: position 16,794 of record JANSTU010032184.1, read on the forward strand.
CCACTTCAAATACTGGTGGTATCTGGACTTCGTTGCTGCTCCGGTTAGTCTTTTCACTAGACATTGGTTCTTCCTCATCTTTGTACGCTACATAATCATCGTCTCCCTGAATATCATAGTCTTGATCGGTGTCAGCAGGCGTGGAAGGCTTGCCGAGCGCTACAATAATAAAAAAATACAAATTAACCATATGCTCGTTTATGTAATAAATTCAGGGATTGACCTAATTTCCACTTTCAAATATCGATAATTAAATAATTGACCGACAAATTTATTCAAATTAAATATAACATAACAAACAACATAATATAATCGTTTGTGAGTGGAAACAGCCACCAGCTTTTCATTTAAAATTCAAATGATCTAGAGCCAATAAATTAGATTGCGCGCCTCACTAAACACTCACAATAATGCCTATAAAGTTTCTATCGAGATATATAGAATTTGTACTAAATTAAAATAAAATTCGTTATGCAATATTATATAGCCTACATTTTTCCATAATGTATGCGCGCGTTGGCGATGTACACGAAAATTCGAGTATTTTCTGTTCTGTTTATTGTTCATAGTGCGCGCGAGTGCGGGTTCAATGTAGCGAATAAAAGTTTAATTAATCGAGCTTTGTAAAATGTGCGTAACTGCGCGCGAGCGTCAAATAACCAGTAGAGCACGTCGACAGCGTACGCTGTATATAAACCATTCCATTTACATTGTGAAAAGAACCAATTTGTATGAGTTCTTAAATGTGACATAATGATAACCTTTTCAGATTACCGGCTAGTGCGCAAATAATATATTATACATATGTCATTAGAAATAGGCTGGCGAGACGCGTTAAAATTGTTGAATCGTGAATCATAGTATTGTATATATGTGTATAGACCGCGTGCATTAATTACTTTGGTCGCTTAATTGGGCCTAACATGCGGAACACTACATTCGAGCGCTTGTGGGTGATGGAATATTGTTGTTGCAGTCCATCTGTAGTTATGACTTATTTATTATTTATGTGTAATTGAGCTTAAACACGAAATAACACAAAGTTTTGATTATTATGATGATTGATTGATTGTCTTGCATATATCGTGTGCTCATAATGAAAATACACTAACTATGTTTTTATGGAAACAGAGAAAAACACAATTTAAATTTAATATATCTCAAATCAAGTTTTGAATTGGTATCTAAAAAATAAATAATATACAGGTAATTTGATTCATAGATAGGCCTTAAAACAAACTTTGTTTGAAATTAATAAAAATATAGGTAATAGAAAGTAAATAAAAAGAAATTTATAAAATAAACTGAGTGCATATTTTTTGTAACTAGTGTATTTTAATATTTTTGGGAATTTATACAAAAAGTTAAAATAAAATGAAGAAAGCAATTTATTAGGTGTATTTTAATTATATGTTTTGAATTTTAATTAATCGAAGCATTTTCTTCTATTGGTTGCGAGTTATTGCAGCTTCGGGACTTTTTCAGCAGTATCTTGATTTGTTGATGTCGGCCTTAGATATCAAAAATGAAATTAGTCGGGAAATACATTTGAGGAACTCAGCTTTAACAAATCTTTTTTGTTTGCAACAATTGGGCATCTGCCCATCAACTTTATGGAAGATTTTGAAGAAAGATCTTGGCAAATGTCCATAGAAGATCCAGTTCATTGATGAATTGATGAGGCTCATTTTTAGTTAAATGTATTTTTTAATAACGGATATAAATGGAAAGAGAGGAATTTTTATGTATATCCGCCCAGAAGAAACAAATTGAATTGTTAGGAGGTCATGTATTATACATAGTGAAATTGTATGGACACACATTTTGACTAACGTCTGAAGAAGAGATTTGCAAAATTGAGTGAAATCAATAATGATATACAATTTTATAAAAAAGTGCTTTTAAAAACTATTATTTTTATTTTTGACAACGAAAACACAACTAACAAGGACGAAAACGATCCGTTGCTGAGCATACCTAGTATCATCGAGAACCCCATCAAGTATTTTAGAAACACTTCTAAAATATAAATAAATTTAAAAATGTCTTATATTACAGCCAAATTAGACATAATTTTATGCTAGTTGTATGAAAACATAGTTTAACAGAATAGAATCTCTAGCATTGGAAAAAAACAATTTTCAACTAAAACATTAAAAACATTTAAACAACACAACAACTATTATACATAAAATGTTAAATAAGAAACATCATTTTCTAAAAATCCAACCCATTTCACTAGACAATACCCATCAGACACCGTTCCGGATTTCAAAATCACAAGAGGTATAAATATCAAATTATTGTTTATTTATATGCTTTTATTACTGACCGCGGCCCCAACATTATTATATCTTATTGTTTGTTCTTCTAAATATTCATTCTAAACGAAAATAAAAGAAAGAAAAATGCACTCTGATGCATTCAGAAAAAAGGATTTTGATTGATGACGGTAGAGAAGCTTTTAAATCAGTCTTTTTTGTTAATTTTCAAAGTGCGCCAGCCTACATTAAAAGCATCTTCAACACAATCTATGATTCACAACTCGCAACAAACACTCTTCCTCTAGCTATATATTATAATGTATACTGGTTAGTATGTATATTATACCAATCAACGCTCTGGAATGTAAATAAAAATAGACCGCACACAAAGTGCATTTCGCTCTCTGTCCTTTCTCGCACCGCGCAGCACGGCGACCGGTGCACAATTATATCGATAAAACCTATATATGTTATATTTCAAACTCGAATGTACACAAAACGAAAGGTTGTTCGTATTTTTTTTATTGTTATTCCAAATCGAGGTCACTTAGAGCATTATTATTATTTCTCTCGATATGTGCACAACGTTTTGTGTGTGATTATTTACTCCACCCTCGTTTGCCTTCGCGCATGTGAATTTCAGATATTTTTCTAATAAAGACAATGTATAATGTATATTATGTTGTTGTACATATTTTCCAATGCTCGATATTATACATCGTGCAGTGACAGATGACCTAAATTCAAGAATTGCTTGCGCTTTATAGGTTCCGAGCTAGATAGAGGTTTTGCTGTGGCGCACGTCCGCACCCTATTTTTCTGAGTTCGCGGCCGGCCTAGTATTATATATTTTATATAACGTACATATTGTTATATAACTCTATTTTTACATTTATTCATACATAGGAGAGTTGCGCACACATTTTATATCCGTTATGTGTGCATTAAGATTTAGTGCTGGGGCTGGAGGCCGCGTGTTGCGCGCGCTTCGCATTGCGGGAGCTTATATAATATATATGTTGTTTATTCGAGTGTTTTGTTAGACTAGCTAGCTGATGGTATAATGGCAGTAATGGGTATAGATTGTCGAGGCGGAAAGGTGGCGTGTGCTTGTGGCTCGTTTGGAAAGGAAAAGGAGTGTTTCACGGACGCGTTTCCGCGCGTACAAGCTCTTTTTCGCTGGTTTGTACTGTTAAGTGATATCGATAAGCATTGATAGCTTTGCGGTTGGGAAAATACAGGTTTCGATGGGTTTTCCGGTATGGAGTGGGTATAAATATGGAGTTCAATATAGCGATCAAAATTATTTTTGGATTATTGATTTCTTGGATTTTTTTAGTTTTACGATTTGTTATGATTTTGGGTTAATTCAATTATAAATATTTTCTGGTATAATTTTTTGGTTTTATATTATTTAAAAATGTGCACTCAATTAAAGTCTTTAACCCAGCCCTTTTCATGTCAGCCAAGCGAATACCCCAATTACGTGCAGACACACATTCCCGCATAAATAACTACACACTTCCAAAACATATATTTTCAAAAATTAAATTAATCAAACATAACACAAACAGACACAGGCACATTAAAACAACACACCAAAAACATAGAAAGAAAATGTATCCATCCATGCAGATCTACAGAACGATCGAACGTCTCAAGCGATTGCGCGTGTAGCACCTCGCGCTCGCATTCTATTTCGGATCGCCTCTCGAGCTGCATCTTCCGTCAAACTTTACATATACACAGACATACATAATTGTCTTGCATACACTTACACAAGAAAACCGAAAAACTCATTCCCAAAATAAATGTATTATGATAATTTTAACATGCATTCTGATCCCGGCGTGTGTGTGTGCTGTGCATTGCGTTATCTCGATCCTCTAAAGTTATTGTATTGTATACGAAAGTTGTATAATAATTATTATTTGTGTGGTTTCATACATTTAATTTGAATCGTTCGCGCGCACTTGAGATTTACATATTATATTGTATTCAAAAAGAAAGTACACCGCATTTATACCAACAATGGAATAAACAAATGATAACTTTATTATATTCAACTCGTTGTGGCGGTGACAGCATTAAAAGTTATGATTCAGACATTTTTTTATTATATTTATAATAACTTTATTAGTTTATGAGTTTTGATTATCAAAACACGCAAACAACGTTACGGGAAGACTGTAAAATCTATGTATTTACTATTTATGCGCTTGTTTATCATAAATGTATAGTTCTATTTTTGTATCTAGACAAAATGGATTGCGGCGCCTATGGCATGTGCGCTGTGTGATGCTATGGTTTTAGTACGACCGCACAATGATCTGATTAAACCTAAAACACTGTGTCAACATAATTAATGTTTTAAAAGCTATAAAAAGACAGAGTGGAATTAAATGGTGAAGTCACAGGTGCACGGGCGGGTGGAGGAGGTCATTGTATACAGTATCTTACTTTTATAATGTTTTTTTTAACTTTATGTCAAATTTGTCCGTCTCGTCACCAAGTAAATTTTAAAGGCTCATAAATTAAATTTGTATTGTAACGGTAATTTCTATAAATTGTTTTGCATTCGTGTATAAATGCAAGACAGTAGAATTGTGCTGTTCTAAATGACAATATCACTGATTTCAGAACTTCTGAGTTTATTGGATGTAGCCATTTGCGATTAATAATAAGTTTCAATTAATCGATTTTTTTTAATTATAGACTTAAAAATAATCACTGTAAAGCAACATTTGAAGAAATCATTTTAGATAACATAGCTGATAATATGTTTATAGTTATGAATTAGTTTTGGAGTGTACGGATAAGTTGTGTATTTTTGTAATAAAAAAATATAAAATATATAAAATTTATTTAGGGCGATTTAAAAAGAGAAATAAAGTTTGAGTTTCTTCCACTCAATCGTTTCTTTTTTGGATGCATTTTATTCTTCCAATCTGAATTTAACATTAATTTCTTTTATTTCACAAAGCAATAAAGTGCAAGGCATTTATATATCTATAAAACATAGTTACCAATTTGAATAATTATTTTCTAACGATTTTTTAGCAAATCACATATTTTTTGTAAGAATGCTTTAAATTTAAAAACAAAAAAAACGACAAAACTGTGAAGACGTATTAGTGTGATGATGAGTTTTACAAATCCACTACAAAGCCCATATGATATAAAGGCTATAACGCCATGCGGAAGTAATTGCAAATTGTCTGATTTGAAACATTCAATACATCTGAAGGGCATATATCTGGAACTTCGAGAGTCCACTAAAAATATACTTTTGCGACTTTGTCCTTAAAACCTTGAATCTAATTCTGCAGATATTGACCATTAATCTTATATAAATCAAAGAACTGCATGTTCAAATCAGTTAATTTACTAAACAGTCATATATACTGATTTTAAAAGAGTTTTTAAAAATACGTTCTTTATAGTTGAAAATCTGAAAAACTTCAAGTTTTTTGTTCTCAGATGTTTTGAACTTCTAAGAAATACTATGAAATAATCGATCATTCGATTAATCGCAAAAGGGTAAAATTACAGAACATATCACTTTGCTTTGGATAGCATGTCAGCTAAAATGGTCCGAAGAAGTATTTTCCAAAATAAAAACGAATCGATAATATCGTTCTTTATATGTAGAGTTAAAAATATGATCACACACATTATGTTAAAAATGGTTTATATCAAACTTATATTCAAATGGCCATACATAAATAATGTCTAGTATATTACTAAAATTTAAAAGCGCTGAATACAAAAATATATAGATAAAAACAATTTGAAGAAGAAGGCAAAGCTAATTTACCCACAAATTCTGATTTAAATTTAAATTTTTCACATATTTTGTATTTCGTGTAACCATACTTTTTAATAACTGCTACTATATTTTTTGCGAAGACCAAAATATGTAGTATTTATGAGACATATTATTAATTGCTAAATAAAATATTTTATATTATATTGTTTATTTTCACAAATCAACAAATCAATAAAACTAAATAACATGTATCGTCTAAAAACTGAAGGCTGTTCTCACAATTTATAGATTTTCCAAATATAGATTTTTTATAGCAAATAAGTTTGTTTCAAATTATTCTATATTTAAAAAGATTTTATTTAAATCTTTTCTAAATATTTATAGATTTTATTAGATATAAAGATCAACCATCACACACTTTTCGAATTCCACCCACTCAATCTGAGTCATTCCATTTTGCAAATATATTTCAAATTATTTAAATTACAATTTGTAATATCTTAGTTAAGTATTTTTTTGCCAATAAAATTACGTAATCGCAATTCTGGTTTAGGCGAATGTACACAAATCAAGATTTGTCAAAATATATTTAGATCGATATTTTATTTGAATTTTATTCAATTTTCTCAAAGATTTATTTAAATTCGCCCAATAGACTGGGTCAACAACTAATAACAATAATGGATATAGACGCAGAGTGGGTTTATTTTTAAGAAGCACACCGACCAACTCATACATAATTTTGCAGTTAGTCGTTATGCGAGCGCACGAAATGCATATAATTATTTTACTACGAGTGTACATGCACTTTGTACAGTAGAGACCGAGTGTTAGGAGTGTCTGCACTCTTCATAAAAACATACACATTTATACATGTAGTAATTATATTTATGTTTTACAGTAGTTATACTTTGCACAAAACACGAACGCCGGAAAGTAAGCTTTTAAAAATCAGAACGCATCGCTTCTTTTTTCACCGGCAACACGAACGTTAAATAATAATATGGAAAACTTTAACATGTCAATGACTTCCAGGCTATGTATGTTGAAAGGGGTTAGTTTTTAATAATCGACCGCAGGCAGCCAGCAGACTGTGTGAGTCAGACCGAAATTACGAAGGTCCGATCAAAATCTTCATAAATATTTATATATCAAATAAACACCCTTTCGAAATGTATATTTGTATGCAGTTGTCAATGTCCATTAAGCCATCGATTTTCATTGTGACCCTCCCCCGCACAGACAGCCGGACCCGTGCATATGTAATTGCATGAGGCAGCATTTTATGTATATATGTAGTATTAATATTGAATGTATAGTCAACGAACGACAAGAATCAGCTGGTAATGTTGTTGTTTTGTTGGTTTTTCAATGGTTGATGCAGCTTGAATGCGCGCACGCGTTGCATTTCGTAATGAATGACTTGTGTGTGAGCGTTTCTATGTGTGTTTGTGTGCGGTCAGTCTTACGTCACAGCCGCCGTGCCGTCAGTGAGGTCAACAGTCGATTAAATATACTATGGAGTATTAATATATAAAGTATTTTAATTCAACGTACCATGACCGCACATACGAGCATGCCGCAACTAGCTTTTCTATTAATTCGTTACTTTATATAAGTTTCACTATTATTCCTAATTTTTGTCTCACGTTTATTACTGCGTGTGCATTAATGAATCTCATAAATTTTGTTTTACTTTGATATACCCCTATAAGTACGTAATAACCAAGTGAAACATTTGATTGTGAGTAAAAAATATTTATTGGAACGGGTGCACTAAAACACGGCCTATGTGTGTTTTCTATTGTAAATGAACAGCCAGTGCAGCGTGTCACTATGTAGTTAATAATAACAATCTAGTATTTTAGTACTATATATATAAAATAAACTCACACACACACACATTTTATGATTATTTAGATTCTGTAAATTGATTAAAACCAATTTATAGCACCGACGCAGTATCGTTTCACTGGGGCGGGCGTGCGCATGTGAAAACATTCAATTAAATTTTTAGATCAAATTCAAATAGTTTTCATAGGGTAATGTGTAAGTATTAATTTGTCCACAAGTACTTTTATAATTTTGTTTATTCTTAAGTTAGTTTTAAATATTGTTCCGTGCACTTACAATCTAAACGAAAGATACAACAATAATATACTTTCAAAGGGCGTGATATTACTTTTCAGCTCATTTAATCTTGTGAGAATACATCAACGCAGCAAATAATAGTAGTAGACATGCATGATTTTCTCGCTCGTATTTAAACATAGCTCGGCTAATCGATTTCACGCAAAGCTGACTTTTCACAGTGTTTACACTTTACAGCATGCGGTTCGGTGTAATCAATGTTTTCACGCGCCTGCCGGCAATTTGCGTCGCGCGGCAAACATGCGTTTTCAATGCGGAGCACACACATACACATATACACTTTGTAATTAGGTGCAATGTGTGTGTGTGTGTGGAGCTCGTGTCATTTATGTAAAGCATACAAATATAATCAACTGGAGTGGATTTGGAGTCTGACAGATTCAGGGCAATTGAAATTAATGTTAGCAGAGCTTTTCAGGAATTTTGAAAGGGGACATTTTTGTGTTGTTGTTGGAAATAGAATTCAATATATTATATTTTGAATTACATAATCGTAATTCTCAGTAGTTTTTTATTAGGTATATTGCAGATATGTAATTAAAAATATAAATAAATTCCAGTTATTTTTTGTTTATTTGTATTGCACTAACATCATAAACATTTCACACCGATATGTTCAACTAACTGCATTATTAACACCAATCAATCAATACCGCATCGTGAAAAGAAAGAAATTATGAATACAAAAAAGCACTTTCATAGCTTCTTAGTTTCATGTATGTGTAGCAATCGAACCCAAAAAAGTGCTCCGAATAAATGGACCTTTCACCAAAGCGCCCATTACAGTATTTTAGTATAAATAAACACGGCTCAACTGCAAGACCTAAGCGCATAATAATGTGCGCCAGCCGAACGCAATGAAAAACATCACTCAGAAACGACACACACTCATCTAGACAATAGGTTTCTGGGTCAACACGGTTTTTTTGATACTATCGTCTCGCTCATTATATTTGTGTTTTCCTTCATTACGAAACTATGCCCAAAAATGGCTATTAATTTTGTACGATAATGTTTGTTCGTTAATTTCGTAAGAGTAGTACGGGATTTACATAAATAAGATATGTTTCTTTCTATATATTTGAAAAAAAAACTTTACGAGTATATACATCTAATCACTTGTAAATATGAGATTATAGATATAGGCAAAGTTGAGCTAAGTCGTGGCTCTTCTCCTTTGGGTCGCAAAGAAGAGGCAGCGTTTGCATCATGCGTACGGTTTAGTGCTACGAGCATACGCGGGATTAATTTTATGGATGCTGTGGGATTTGTGATTTCGTTTCAAGAGATGTGAGCAATGTGCAATCGTAAGAGTGGGTTTTGTTCGAAATAATTAACTGTATTAATAGTGTAATCCCTGAATAAAATATATTGGATTTTTTTATTATCATATTATTATAACAATTATTAAAAATTCATACCATGCTAATTTATAATTTTTAATTTTAAAATATTGATTTAAAGAATTCAACTTCTACTTAAATTCATACTGGTGCTGGGTCATTTGGCCCATCCAAACCCGTATAGCAAACCGAGTATTTTCGACCGCAAACAGAATAATTCTAGTTGTATTTATCTAATACAATTCGAGCCGAGAAAGAAACATTCTGACAATTTTTTCTCGAAATGATTCACAATATAATTAAACAAGGCTACTCAAAAATAATAGAATTTAAATTATTTAAAAATACTTTCTAGTAATCTGGAAACTATGGAATTCTATTTAGCTCTCAATTGAGTATTTATTTTGGTACTCAAATGTTTTTATCGGAATGCGTTTTTTGGCATTCACATAATATTATACCATTCTATATCAACATCACAATTCACAACCTCATTTATTTGCGATTGTAACCACACCGGAAGCCGTTTTCATTGTATCGTTAATTTTCGTCGTCATTTTGATGCACAATTTATTGGTAAGTAAAACCATCGGGGATGCCGCACACCGGATTCATTGACCATTACGGGTTCACACCAGTGGTCAGGTCAGGTCAGGTTGTAAATTGTAAATATACTGGGGTATGATTAGTGAGTGGAATTATGTTCTCAATTTACTTATAAAAGTTACGTCTAATTTCCAGACTAAGTAGTAAATCTTTGACATTTCAATTTTGACCACATCGCAAACCTTCAGAAAAACCACATATTTATGATTGTATTTCAACGAGTAATACAAAAAACACACAATCGAAAGTAATTTCAAAGCGCACTGCGTGAATCCAATCAGTTTAGTCTCTCGACAGCTCATTATCCGACCGCAAAGATCCCGCAGACGCATCACCCACGCGTGTATACACCTTTAAGCAACACATTGTTGACAACATCGCGCACATTAAATATTCATATATTTCGTATAATAAACATTTGCCTTAAACGTGTATGCGCGTGTGCTAATTGCATCGCAAACACATAGTTATGACGCGCGTGAGCGCACTTTCATTGAATATCTTTGCGCGAATAATTACTGGATCACGCGTGCACCCAAACGTCTTCGAGTCGCTATACAGCGGAAGGCTCTGCGTGAGAGCGTCATATTTAAGTCGCGTACATTTTATTTGTCTCATTCGACACGAGATGCTGCGTTCCCATCATAATTTGAATGAACACATATTTTCTATATGAATATGTTTATGTATATATATGTTTTATGAATATGATCAGACAAAAAACGCTAATCGTCTTAGCTGTACGGTCGGCGAGTCATTTCTGCACAGCATGTTCGATGCACATACCAGCCCGGCCGGCAGCAATGCACTAGTGAGCCGACAAGTAGATACTTAATATACTATCTATATATATTATTATTTTATTTAATACGTGCGGTTGCAATAAAAAGTGCATTACGTATAGTATATATATACACATAAAATGTATGTGTGCTTATGTGCATCACATAAAATTGTTATGTATGTTTTTTTAATTTCCTGCGTCGATGAAGAGAATTAACGCGCGCAAGATGCAATTAACTGATAGGTGAATGAATATATACAGTGTAATTATAACCGGGTAATAACGGGTTTTAGTGCACTCGTATAAATGTGTGCACAGCAGTGCACAATTTCTGCACCAGCTAGGGTTTATGGTAGTTTCTTAAATTGATCGGGACGATCAATGGATATTTATGTTGCGTCAAGATAATTCAATTATATGTGAATTGTACATATATAGTCATAGAAGAATAATAGCTTGCATTCTTGATCAATGTTTCGCTTTCATTTTGTTGTAATGACCGTAGATAAAGAAACTGCACACGCAAGCGTTTATCTGATTCTTTGGAATTAATTGTGCATTCTGTGCGGTATTTATATATAAGTGTAAGTGTCAGAATTCGCGTGTGATATAAAAAAAATCGTAAAGTGCATGTACTGTGGGCGAACCGCATTGCGTCCCTGAGCTCATATGCAAATTTACTGACATCTTACACATTAGGCTCGCTCGAAGTCTCACATTATATTCCAAGTATGACCAACAAAATGCGCCTAATATAATTTGTTCATATACAATTTAAGTGAACTCAATTACTTTGTGCGACATTTTGTACAAAAGAGGCACTCTCTCGGTACGCGCATATTATATTTATGTTAGCCAAACGATTTGTTGGAGCTTTTTAAATTAAACCGCGACGCGGGACACGCACGCGGAATATACGAATTACTTTTTAATGTCTGTGTGTTTGCATTAATGAATTGAGCTATTGCACATACAGCTCTTTGGTATGTGTTTTAATGCTTTATATCCTGCCGACACCCGCAGCACTGCACTATGTATCGCACCGTTGCTATATAAATGTACGAGTGTATGCGATCGGTTTACTTTGTTGCAAGCTATTTGATGACAACATACTACATGCCGACACTTTAGAGCATTTGCGACGTGGACGAATTACTTAAGTAAATATTTATTTATGCAACATTATTTAGGTCAGTGTGTACTTTACATCTTATTTCTTATGTATGAAGTGGGTTAGATAAACATCGATTGAATTTATTAGTTGTCCTACATATTTTATAAGGACAACATCTTTAGTTTAGTATGAGTTTAATCAGTAGAATCAATCGATGTTTTTAAGGATAAGTGAAGAAGAAGAAGAACATTTGGCTGCAAAATATTGCATGTGTTTGATACCGTCTAGTCTTTTCAGAAGGAAATTGCTTAATGGTTTAGTGAAGAAGATGCCGTCAACTGGATTTAGAATTTATTTTCATATTAAAAATCAAAAAAAATATTATTCGACGATTAAATATTTTTGTAAAATTAAAGTATTTTTGTCAAATTTTACTAGAAAAATGTTATTTTGTGAATATTTAATCTTTTAAAATTTTTTTTTATATTTTTTTACTAATAAATACTATAAATTTTATCTAAAAATGATACATTTTATTTCATTTTTTATTTAGACTCAATCTGACCATTTTTAGTATTAAAAAGTATTTATGACGATTTTTAGTAGTAGAAAGTCAATCGTCAATTTTTACTAACTTGTGAAATTTATTCATTCAGTATAAAGTAATCTCACGATAAAACTATTTACTAGTAAAAATGGTCTGAATTAAATGTTATTCTATGCAATAACATAACATTAATAATAATAATTGCACAGTAATTATGAAACTGTTTCTTTCTTACATACGAACGATGATTTACATTCGCAATTAAAACGATTTTACATGCAAATCTTTGCGAAATGTTGTTTTTGTTTCACACTCAACCATTTTGCATTACCGGAGGATCGTCTCACATTGTGCAGTCGACAGAAAAAGGCGACGCAACTGTTCTGGATCAATATAACATATTGAACATAAGCTTGTCGGCGATGACATAAAAAAGTTTGTAAAAAAAATGTGTTTTATAATTATTAAAATTATTTAATTAATTCACGAATAAATAGTTAAAACTATCCTAACATATTTTACAGAATTATAACCCGCAACAATTTCCGCATCAATACGCCTCCACTCCCAGCTTGCGATGAAAATCAATAGGAAAAATTACTGGAACGAAGAAAATACACACACATTAAAAAGCCGTTAACCTCGTGCGAATCGGCGGGCGGGCGTCGCGTCGTGTCCCGCATAGCGCAACGTGCTGTTATGCATGATGTGGCGACAACATTTCGCTGGCCGAATGACTCATTTTCATCTGACGCTCGAGAGCGAGTAATGTACGACATTTCCATTATGCAATGCCATTTTCCATTATGAATTCCATGGGACACATGCATATGGAAATGTCTTGTATTTAAGTATATACTGCCAACACACTGACATAGATTTTCCAGAGCCATCACACCATTAAACACGTCCTTCTCGACTCATTGAAGTGTGAGTTGGTGTTTATTTTATGTATCTAGATCTAGAGCACTCGTGTGATGGTATGCTTTTAGGAGGCAGGACTCAGCATACTGATGTAGGGAACCACGTGAAAATGGGGAGGGTTGCTGGAGAAATGGCTCATCTACATAATATATATGGCGCTCGCAAATCATTAAAAACGGCGCCGACACTATGTCTACACGAGATTTCGTATGAATTCAATCGGAAATCGTACTTGTGTGATAACATTTAGGTTTATGTGAATGTCGATGAACTGTGTTTTATTCTTGTATATGTGTTAGAGAGGAGAGAACGTTAGGGGTGATTTACCGTGCGTTAATATCAACAAACAAATGCACATACCAATAAATAAACAAGTTTACCGAAAAACCACATATAAAAATAAACGATTTTGTTTTGCCTTTAAATTATGTGTGCACGCAGATGCGTTGCGTTAATTACACTCAGCGATGATGACAAAAACTGGTTTGAAGAAGAAATGCGTTGAACCGATAAAGTCTTAAGTGTATACATTGTATATATGACTCATGTGTGCGTTTGTTTTCTTTTCCGTATTTTCAATTTACGCATATAAAGTATTTACGCACATCAGGCACGGCAAACAAGAAAGTATGGCGTTCACTGTATATATGCGGACATTCGAAGGGAAAACATATAATCAATATACAGCCCGCACCCACTGACGGCGACCGACGATGACATAGTTTATTGAAATTCATGCGATTTTCGTGTATTGTTATTTATTGGTATATTCAGTTTATATGTATATAATCGTTATCTATAGAATTCGGCACGTGTCGATATGTGTATACGCCACACGCCACAATTCTGCGAATGGCCCATTTGAAACAATCTTTTTAATTGAAGCTCTTCATCATATCACTTGGGTGCACTATTAATTTAATTGAAGAATGCCATCGCGCGTCATTGGCTAGAAATGTCGTTACATAATCTTATACATATTAAGACATAAAAAATGTATAATATATAATAATGGTATATATACGCTCATTTGAAGCTAAGTATGCATTACGATAAGCCCTTCTTTAATTTATTCTGTATAATAGCTCTAAATTGGTCTAGTTTTTGTGTGCGGTGAATGGGATAGTGAATCGGCCACTTCAGACGAGCAGAATATGCAGCCGCGGGCAACAAGTGCACGCACGCATGAGCAATCGAATGATTATAAGCTGAGTGTGCGCGAGTTTTAATCGCACTTACTCTTAACTTTCCTGCCAGCAGGCAAGTCCGATGGCAGTGGCGGCTGTAAGTCTTCAAGGCGCTTTTATTTCACTGATTATTGTTGCGTTTTTATACACCAGCACGAGAACAAAAACATTCAATTCAAATGCTCTTTTTCTATTATGAAAAGTAGAAATTTAGATGAAAAGAACTATTAAATGAAAACACGCAATCAACCAAAGGTCACGAGTTAATATCTTCGTTGAGAACCGTACTGAGATAAGTGAAATGATGAACAGAATGACGTGCACACTTGATCGATGAAATTTGATAAAGCTTGGCGTGCATTTTAGAGATTATGTATTTATGCGCTTCATGCGTATATATCCAATATTCATAAATGTATCGCGCTATCTTTATTGTCAACGCTTAACGTCAACGCAACGATTACTAATTAATACAAATTAGGTATTTTATCTTTAGTTTGTGTGATATGATGGGTGTAATCAATGTCTTGAACGATTGTTAATCATTTGAAGAGCAATTAAATATGGTAATTAAAGTTTTCATCGGTGAGCATTTTTTGTGGTTTATAATTTGTTCAGACATAAGACTTATCGATATAAATGTTTTTTTCTTCTTCAAATTCGAGAGACAACATTAAAATGCGATAACCTACCCAACAATAAAATAATAAGGGGCACATTGATTTTGACGATTTTTATTCAATTTTCTTAATTTTCATCAATAAATAATATAAACCTAAAAACAAGCCTAAACTGGCTTTGACTTTCAGTTCTGTCTGTATTTGTTTTAAATACAGTTCTCAAACATGTAAATTTGATGAAATAATAATAATAATATACAAATATGCGAACATGATTTTAACATATAATATAAATGAGTGATAAATACTTTCTTTTGTCAAATATATATCAACAGGTAATTATGATGCTTATATTTGCTTATACTCTAAGTTTTTATTAGAGTTTTTCTTCTTCTATAATACGATTTTAAATTTAAAAAATATGTAATAGTTAACTTATCTTTTTTTTATCATAAATTTAAATTCGGTTTCGCTTGTCTCTATTAATGATCGTGTAGTATAAATAAAGCCAAAACCACTTTTTATTCATAAAAATTTGTCTAGAAAAAAATTACAAAAAGAGCCAAAATGCTATTTTACACTATTTTATCCAGATAATGCACATTTTCGACACATATTTTGCACTAATAAGCCATAATGGGCCTAGGACTCGTCTGAAGGATAGTCTCGTAAGCCTGGTAGCAACCAACCCGTCTGGCTCTCTACAGGAGCTAACTCGTGCAAAAACTGAGCTAGAAATCCCAGTCTCACTTAACCATCCTTGCTATCTTGCGGAATACGTCGATATCCTGTTTGTACCCAAGATATCATGAACGCTGAAACAAAGTCTACAATTATGTCACTACATTGTACGTTGCGCAGAAATTATTCTTGGAATGGAAATCGTCCCAACCATACAACATAATAGTGGTTTACAAGGACGGATCCAATATTGATGGAAATACCGGTGGTGCGATATGCTCTTACGGCAGCTAAGAAGACAAGTTCAAGCTACATCAACCATCGTCGGTCTTTTTCGCCGAACTCACAGCAATATTGCACGCTCGACTCGATATAGATCTCAGAGAAAAAATATAAATATATAATCGCTTCTGATAGCATGGCTTCGATAAGCTCTTTGGAAATATCAGCTAGATCATTTAAACTTCTTTTCAAGAAAAGACTAAATGTAAAAAAATAATTTCAAAAGGCGTCCAGGCTATTGATACCTGCGCATTGTGGCATTCCAGGCAATGAAGAGCATACGATCAGGCTAAGAGTGAAACCACAGATGGCGTACAGATACCCACTAACCCAGATTTTTTTCTTCACAGGAAAAAGTGTAAAGATGAGTCATCAAGTACCTGCCAACATTGATGGGAATTGAGCCAACTCGGACGTCTATGCTTTTCAATTCTACCAAAGGTTCATAATGTTCCCTTCCCTTAAGCCGACAGATCTAACTGTTGATTAGTAATTTATTATATGTACAATCTGTTCTTCCGTATTCATGCAAGCCCAAAAATTGCTTTGGTCAAAGTGGTTCTATTAAATTATAAGAATAACATAATGAATATGCTAATTAGCCAACATTTTCATAAATTTGAGTAAAAATATATGACAATAGACGCTTCTCACGAAAATGACTAATCATTTAATCATAGTAAATACTTGTTAGCAAAATGATTAATATTATATAACATATGACTAAATTATATTTTTGACTTGGCTATCCTGGCTGTTTAACACGAAATATGTCCAATTAGAGAACTAAATCAACCTGTAGTGTTCGAAATTAGATTGTATAATATCAAATGGCCAACAGAATTGGTATGTATTATTACATTTAAAATAAAATAAATGTTAGGAGGATTTTTTTTTATATGAGTTTAAAATACATAAATTATTGTGGTCTTTCTTATTAGAAATGTCTACAGATGACATTGACTAAATTGAAATATTTAAAACAATTTAGAAAAACTATTCTATTTGGTCATTAGAATTACTATTTTGTAAGTAGACAATAACTAAATAAATGGTAATATTGAATTCAGTTTAGCAATAAAGAGATAAAAATGATTAAATAGTAATAATGAAAAGAATTTAGCAATAAAATCAACTAAATAGTAATAATAAAAACAATTTAGAAAACCATTCTAATTGGTTTTTTATTATTATAAAAGTTTAAAGTTATTGTCAACTAAATGGAAAATGGAGAGCGCTTTGTTTATAATTTCTATCAATAATAAGTTTAAGTTTTAGAGCTATTTCACATCTTCTAAAAAAACCATTTAAACTCCAAACTTTCCCATTCACCATAGTCACGTTTCATAGTCACAACAATTAGCATATACAACAAGTACAAAAATAATCGAAATGAAAATTCCTATGCAGACATATACACAGCAGTGAAAATCTTTGTCAATCTCTGCACATTGGCTTGCGTTCCCATTATATACAAAAAAAGAATCTCTTTGGCGAACACTTAAACGGGTTTCAATGAACTCCAACAGCGTTTGTGTCTTTGGCCACAATGAAACTTGTCGCATAAGCGGTACTTCTTCGTATACGTTGCTACGTGCCTTGGATACAGTTTTCAAAGTGCGATGGCACACTATTGATAGCCAATTGCTGTTAGTCGAACGTCGCGTCGCGTCGCATCGTTCCTAATAGTTCGAAGCGTTTTCCGGACAATATTACATATAAGAGCATTGTATAATGTATTATACTCGTATAGACACAGCCAAGACGCTTGGTAAAAATGCTAGCTAGCGAACCTCACGTATTCTCATATACAATTAAACATAAATACATATACATACTGCATATGAACGTGCGCGGAAATGATCTGCGCAAGCGGTGTAACGTGTAATTTAACTATATTGTTTTGGAGAATTGCATTTTCGGAATACATTGTAGACTGTACAGTTATTTTAATAGCGCCATGCCCAAAGTGGTAGAAGAATGTCGATCGTTGTGCTGAGAATTTAATTAATGGTGATTCGAGTGGCATTGCACGTATCGGGAACTGTGACATAAGACTCTGAAATATATATAAATCCTAATTTATGGTCAAGAAGTGTTTGAAAAACAGTTAAAACGGATTGGTGTTTAGGGAAGTTGTAATGATGTACGTGATTAAACACATACATTTATTCTATATGAATATATATTTGTTTAATTAAATGACCTAAATAAAAAAAACTTATGAAATATTATTGATGATTATAAAAAACCATCGATGCTCATGTAAATATTAGCGCTTCTGCTAGAACGTCGACCGCTGAGACCAATGTCATTACGCGCACGTTCATGAACAAACATTTTACGCCATACGAATACATCCGTAGTTTCTGTGTTTACAATAGCAAAAACAAATTAACTTATACTTTAAGTATACTATATATATATATATTCCAAAATTACATGCTCTAGCATACATTATTTATGAGATCATCGCGAATCACTCACAAGAGTGCTAACTAAAGTCGTATGTTTCACGCATTTAAATTATTAGGATCCTCGTGCGATGTCTTTGCTTGCATTCCATCTAATAAACATTAATTCGTGTGCAAACACATGAAAAGAGCAACTTGTTGTTTTTTTCTTTATTGACATATAAATTGGTCATGCATACAACGATTGTAGAGTATACGTATATGTGTGTGTTCACGAGCTCAGAATTTGTAGTCACAATCGCGTAAAATTTCCACGTGAAGCGCGGGAAATGCAAATATATTTACCCGCAAATAACAAACAGCACAGACTAATACGAATTTGTAATGAATGAATAAATCATCGAATGCTTATATAGTTTTCGCTGAGTTCATTCAAAGTACTGTGTAGCTAGCTCGTAATGACGGAATCGCGATGATCGAATCACAATTGCTAATGACGTGTGAAGTCCTTGATTTGTTAAACAAACACACACACACATTAGTTATGCGCTTAATTAGCACATAGGTCATACGTCCGATTGCGAATGTGCCACGTGTGTATTTACGGGTACATGATGTCAGATAGCTTGTTACAATTTTGTTCTAAAATCCATTAAACTATTTACTCTCCGAAGAAAACGAATCTATTTCCGATGGAAATGTGTGCAGCAGACCGAAATAGACGAATTGTGTTTAAATGCGCCTGTGGTTTTCTAATATGTGACCGCCATGACACATATATAGTTTTTTATTATATTCGGTGATACGCGAGCGCGTTTTCCGACACAACCATTAAATAAAGTAATGTGTTTAGTATTATTAGTAGTTCAGGGAACCAATATAAACAGACCACATTATAATGTTGTAATATTCATTGACGATTATTTGAGTATATATAGCTTCAATTGCGGGTGTATTGTGTTTCGGTATTTGTGCAATTTTACGACTTTCCTGGAGAAATATGAGCTTTTTTATTTGATAATATATTTATATTATATTGTATTTGTATGTTTTCTCCATAGAAAAAACTATTGGTAATAAATTTGAGTAAATGTATATGGTTGTTAAGGAAATTACACTTACAATAATAAGTGAATAAGTCATGAGCTTAACTCGATGAAGTAGATTGAGTAAGTCATGAGAAAGTTGGTGCTTTTCTGTAACTTGAAGAGAATATGAATCTAGTTTTAAGCATCTCTGAAGCTTTCAGAAAAAACGTGTCTATGTATGATGGAGGGGTTTGTTGGGAAAACTTATTTCACTTGAAATTGTATTTCAATAAGTTTATGTCCTCTTAGCATTAAATAATACGTTGTATCCTTTAAGTTTGTCCATATTTCATTTGGATTTATATTTTTTGGTGTAATACAATGAGAAAATACCTTTTTAAGTGATGCTACAGAAACTGCTGTATTCACACTCAAAATTTTGTAATTTTAGATCTTTTAAATGTGAAATTTTATGATTTTCGAGGGTTTTTCATGCGAAAATCGTGTATGCAATACAGCAAAACAGTAACCATAGCCATAGCCGAGTTGGTTAACGCGTTGGCTGGCTTATGGGAGGTCGCCGGTTCAAACCCGGTAGGCAGACCGAAGTGTTTTTTATCGCTCGATTAATGGTAATTAATTAAAAAGTGTAGTTTGTACATAATACAAATTTAATTAAATATGTATTTGTTTTAAAACTCAGTAAACATTTTCACATAGGAAATTATATTATACAATGACATCATAACTAGGAGTCAGATTTATTTCATATTCAATTCCATGGACAGTCTTTAAAATCCAAGAAGTGTTCATTTAAAATCGACTCATCATTAATCACATCAATTACACAATAATTACCTATATTTACACAACAAAACTCTAGAGCTCATGTATACACTCGTGTAAAATGTAAATCTTAACCTTAAGTTATTTATTTGTCATCTTCATTACACGTTTGTTTGTTCACAAAAAAAATCATACGACAATTTGAAGCATGAACCAAACCTTAAACCTACGTGTTTTGTTCGACCATTACCTTAAGCCATTCGTGAATTGTGTTCAACATAATAGACATGTAAATATTTACAAGCGTTCTTGTTAATTCGATGACTACACACGGTATACACATACACATGCATAATATTTTATAAAAAATAATAAATAGGTATCATATGTATGTATTTGTATGTTTATTGTTTAAATTTCAGGGATAAATCCCAATGACGGTTAGTTGTTTGATTCTGGTGGTGGCTTGTGGTCAGCTACAAAAGATGTCTAAGTCACGATGATGCAATTCGCAGAAACGAACCTTATCTACTAATATATGTGACTCAAGACTTGAATGTACTCATTGTATATTGAGTCACAAACAGCACCTCAACAGAAGGTTAAAGTCACAGATCATCCCAGATTATGTGAGTAACTAATCAAATATTCTATGCGGTTGACCGCTTGCGCGCAACACTAAAATACACAAGTGCTTCACGACTCAAGGCGTATAAGCATTCTAAAGACGAAACGTTTAGTTAAATAACGGTAATAAATAGCATTCTTCTCCCCCTCTAAACTCTGTCAACAAATTACTCATCAGCGCACCCGCAGATCACATTATAATTCAACTACTCGCGCATTTAATGAATACATAATTTTCTGATAATTTATATGATGTGCAACTCTATTCAATCGCGATTGGTTTAATGCAACGCTTCAATTGCATTTTATATACATATATAAATGTTATTAGTAGTATACTCACGCTAGTCACTAATAGACTATGTTTATAAATAATATACATACGATAAATAAAATATCGAATGTATTCATTTATACTGAACACGAGAACTATAATTTATTGTGATTTTCTTAGGAAGAATAACACACTGCCATAACAACCGTGCACAAGACATGTACCGAGAAAAACGAGTTACAAACATTGAGCTTCGTGCAACATATTTCACATATCACTGTATATATGTTCAATGTACAAATAAAAAAAGCATTACAAAAAATACATGGATATACATATAAATATTGAACCGATCAGTTCCTTCTTGTTTGAACGAACGTGCAGCAGCGGCGTGTGCACACTCAACTCGAAGTTTGTTTATCTTCGATGCACACTTTCCTTTATGAGAGTCTGCACTTTTGCTGCACACTTCTGCTGCTGCTGGCTGGGTGCGGACGACGCGACTCAGAGTAACCGCTCGTGTGCTTCAAACATTAAATGCGCATCCGACGTATACAAACAATACATCATCATCATCTTGATTGTTAGAGAGCGTTCTTTGTTATATTAGGAACGTGTGCGCATCTTCAAATAAAAATAGACCGGGTTTAGCCAAGAGCAGCGTTGTCTATGTACAGCGCGCAGCGGTCAAGAATATCAAAGATGCAAATGAGAAATGCAAGGCGGCCGCTCGTGTACTTCTTATTTGATATGGTGTTTAACGACCACGCAAACACGCATCGAGTTTAAATATTTAGTCAGTGTATTACGAAAGATATTACACGGTCACTTAAATATGCATATTTATAAGTGTGCTGTTGCTTTCTGTGTGTACATATTAATGAGCTAGTCGACACCTTGTTTTGGAAAAACGGTTGCGATGCAAAATGATTCGGTCATAATATTTGAAATGGTGAGATTTCTTTGAAAGCACGCATGCATTTGTTGATGCTTCATTTAAATATACTTTCATTATCGGTTGGGAATGAGGTGTTCGAGTTTATTGGTTTATATTATAATAATATTAGTGTTTTTCAAAAAAATCGGCGGTATGTGTATGAAATTGTGGTAAACTGTTACATAAACTTGTGAAGGGTCTTCAACTGGTTGTTTGTAGGCTATTTTAATGTATTTGCTTTAGTATTGTATTCTATTATTTTCTCAATTTTTGGTACGGAAATTTGCATGTTATGCAAATATTGCTACAAAAATGCCCTTTTTTGCTTTTTTAATACTATTCAGTACATTTCTGATGATTATCGTTTTAACGATATCACATTAAATAGAAATAATTGTACTATTCAAATTTAACATCCTTCCTAGTGAAAATTAAAGATTTCTTTATGTATTTAAAAGTATTTAAAAGATTGATTTCCTAATTTTTTCATAGACAAAAAATGTTTTCAATCTTATGAAAAGTGTATGAAAAGTTTTGAAAACTAATTGAAAACTTGTGAAATCTTAATGACAACTTCATGAAAACTATACTTTTTTTATTTAAACATAAACTGTAAATAGTTTTCGAATACACATGCAATGTAAACATATATATTTTTAAATATTCCCCGTAAACGTATTATCTAATAACACAAACACCGAAACGCCATCCGTGTATGCTCTTTATAATCGTAGACCACCTGCACCATTCTATTGTTAACTTCCGCTCCAGAATCACATTGCATCCCGCCTAAAGTATATATTTGTTTGGTGCGTTAACAACCTACCCGACTGCAATATCACTTGCGTTTGTACTTAAACGTCTCGTTAGATGACGTGCATTTGCTTATTGTTTGAAATTAACGTGCGCTCGCGTATTTATAGCAAATATACATATAAACGCCGCTGCGCCATCAAGAGAAACGTTTTGTGTATACAATCGAATGTTTTCCGTCTCAACGTTTGTTTGCTTGCGTTAAACATTATAAGGGATTTCCGGTTGGATTGAAAACGCTGATATCTCACGTGGCAAGGTGTTAACAATGTAGGTAAGTAGTCCTGCTCAATTTTATCAGATTCTAGAACAGTTATTATACGAACATGTTAATTATAATTTTGAAAAATATTGTTTACAGGGCTTTTTCAATAAGCTCCGAAATTAAAAGGTCAATCGTTCAATTAAGTAAATTATACGCACTAATTTCAAAAATTAGTTTTCACCCATTTATTTAAACCGTTCGCTGAACGTTATTATAGGGAAATTTGTATTAATTCATATATAATTACATATGTTCAAACGCACCGTATACAGATAAACATCAATTATTGCATAATGCGTAAATAATTTTGAGCCGACTCGAAATTTGAATAATAAACGCATAAATTTTAATTAATTTAAAAAAAAATGTGTTCTGCGGTTACACAAAGTTCTTGAATCCGGCGAACCGCGAGAATTATTGTCGTTGCGAGTGACCCAAGCAGCACTCCAAAAGAAAATATATATACACATGCGACAAGATGTTTTCTGTTGATATAAATTCAATTTAAAATAGCCGCGTAATGTTTATCCTCGTTTTTCCTGTTAAAAAATGCAAATATAAACACATTTTATGTTATCTGAACGGAAATTGTGCGCGCGTTCGCTTAATATTTATAAGAGGAGAGACTTTCTTTTGAAGATGAGCACAACTGCCGCAAGGCAACGGACTCGAATAAATGGATTTAATACATATATCATAATATGCATGTATATGTATATTTTTAGCTAATGGATTTAATGTTTGTTAAGTAACATATAGAAGTGTACAGAGCTATATGATGTTCGTCTCGAGGTCAGTTTTAATGAGTATTTATGCACATGTGAGTTGTATCATATATTTTATAATTGAACTGAAGCGAATTTGTAAAAAACAAAAGCTCTGGTTGATTACTGTATATGTGTATGTGTGCCAAGGATATTTCGATTGTGCTATAATTGGAAAACTGCCGGTAGCAAAAGAAAATTATTTTCTTGCCATTTTATGTAATCAGAGATATTCGAGTGCAGTGACGTTATTATAACGTCCGTAATTGTATTTTCTGTAGTATTTATTATGATTTCCAATTAAATCTTATCATCATTGCATGGAGCATGCTCGTAATTGGCAAAGATGATGTAACGCAGCGTTAATTGTACAAAAAGACAACTCAAAGCAGTCTAACATATATAGAATGTTTGATGGATTGCAGATAAGATGACATGTATACATCATAATTCCAAGTGGCTAATAGCAAACAGATGCGATGCCATTAATTATTCAATTAGATTATTGAAAAGTGAACTAAAATGTGAATTACCCTTTTTTCATGCTCGCTCGCATTGCGTAATGTTTATAAATACATAAATCATAGGGCGCATTCGTAAACCTTCTATACTGTCTAATTTGTTTCAGACAACCCCCTACGCGCATTCAACAGTAAAACCGACGCTACAGTCTTTATGATTATATACATAAAACATACTTCGTCAATAATTACATAATACTTCAATCGTAAAACATACGCACGTCACAAAAACATGTGTCTGAAGACGTCGATAATAATTTTGCGAGCGCCTCTGTGAAAATATTATTCTTTTCAACTGTCTGCCACAGTGTATACTTGTGTTTTAATGACCGTTTTATGTTGCTGCGGAAATCAGGAGGAATTCTGGATTGGTTTGTGTGTTAAAATAAACTTGAAGACCCCACGGCCACGCTGGAAAAGCCCACCATAATCGTAGTATTGACGTACCTGAAATAAGAAAAAATACATTATTATTTAATTCTATAAAATTTATTTAATTATTTGTTAGATATGGTTATATAAATAAATTTATAAAATAAAAATAAAAAAATATATATATTTTCACAATAATTGTCGGCGATATTACAACTTAATAAACCTATAGAAAATTATGCAGCTTGCCCTGCAACTCGCAGCCATTTCTAATAGCATAAATAGTATCGCACATGTCATTGAACAAAATACCAAACATATAAATGATGAATGCGTTTCCGTTCCGTGCTCACAGTGCACAACTGTTCATTGTCAACAAAAGCGCAATATTTTCTGTCAAAGTTCTGATTGATTTATATAAATTTGCACAATTAGCACACATATTTTGCTATTTATATGTACACTTAAGCGTATTAGACGCTTATTTGTGTTTATACTGAATTTATTATTATTATATTATACTATGTACTGCATAGAATGCATATTTATGTTAAAAAACCTTGATCATAATATATAAAAACAAGGAATTTTTCTATAAAGCTCATGTTTATTAAATAATTGCACAGTTAATAAGCATATTAAAATTCGCTTGCATTTTCGAGATTGTGAAATGTTTTTCAATCAACAATCTCGCGGGTCGCTCACAAAATGCAAAATACCATGAATTATAATATACTAATAGGGCTACAAATTAATTCGTGCGGTTTTGCAAGAGATGG
>JANSTU010032185.1:0-25887 GCA_027564075.1 Bolitophila hybrida
ATGCAATTATTACCAATAAATTTCTATTGATCAATGTTCATATTATGATGATTCAAATCCGGAACGAAAGGGTTCCAGGCTACTTGAATTGGAGGGTTCTTCATTCCAATGTTAGAGTCAGATACGTTATTGGACGTTGTTGGTCCGGGATGAAGCTGGGAGTCATTTGATCGTTTCAGCTGATTTGCGTTGTACATTTCGGTGTTTACATTGAACGATGACAGGTGAGGCTTGGTATCGACAGACACCGTCGTTGGCGTTTGTCCAGATGCTGATGTCGAAACTCCTGAGGAGGAAGCATGTTGATGCATTGATAGATAGTGTCTTTTTAGATACAGATTTGAATTGAAGCTCTTCTGACAAATTGGACAGCAAACTGAGGTAGGATTGTGAATGAGTCTCATGTGCTGACGCAAATTCGAAATATTCGAGTACATACGACCACACATCGGGCACGAGCTTGGCACGAGACACTGTGATTTCAAGGAACGATTACCCTTATATTTTATATCTTGATCAACCGAATTGCCACTCTGATTAAATGCTGTTTTATCATCTATCCAGCCTTCATCGGCACCTTAATAAAAATATATTATTTTAACGTTTAAATATAGCACAATTATGTTACAAAACTTACAATGTGGATTCACGGACACATCGCTCGACTCATTAACTTCAGTTGTATATCCGGTAAGTACTCGAGACGTAGTGTGCAGTACGTCTGTTTCATTTGGGGTATATGAACTGCCACCCACTGGACTTCTGGTTACAAACTCCGTTGGACTTTCGACTGATTCCATTTTTGGTTCAACGTGAGTGACAACTTCACGACTGTCCGCATGTCGAATTCTTTTTGTTCGAACAGATGAAGGTTCAAAGTCTACTGATTGTCCTTGAGAGTGGTCGTCCGACACATCAATGTCAGAATATCCCATTGTATCAATTTCCTGGAAATTCTTAATATACTATATTATACTGGCAATAGATGAATAGAAATATGTTTCTTACTGGATCCTTTGTGACGCCACGAATTTTAAATTGTTCCGCAAGTTGCAGGAATTCGTCCAAGTCCTCCTGATCGAGACGAACTTCACCCAGATACATAAACTCAAGTAAAGCCCTTAAAATTCTGCACTTTACACCGTTCATGTAAAAGAACGGATGCGAGCAAGGATTTACCTGAAAAAAGAAACAATCATATTTTAGTTCCATATATATCTAAAGATAATCAGAAAAAATAACCTTCAAAATGGTCTTAAAATAAGGGCTGCAAGCAAACAGTACTAGTTTGTGGGCCGCTATAGTTTCACCCTCACACACAAATGTAATGTCTACTAGATCAGATTCCTCCTGGATTTTCTTGAATTCCGAACTGACACTCGTCTGAAAACTGCTCCATTTCAGGCAGAACTGCCCATGCACAAGATTTCCACTGTAGCTATCGGGCCCTTGTTCGCAAGTATTTGGATCGGATTGCATTTTTGATCAGGTGTAGACCACTCTGTGGGCACAAGATTTTTGTATAATATATATATTTTTTGTTTTGAATGAGCTCGGTATTTTTAATGTTTTGATTTTGATTTTGACAATTGACATTCGATGTAATGACTTTAATGATAAAATGATATATAAAAATATGAATCAACGAGCTTTGCGAGAATTAGCGTCGTGCTTGTGCGTCAAAATAATAATGATGACATATGACAGCAATCAGCGACGCAACGTATTTATTTTGTGGTCTCCTTTTATAAATAAATATACCCAGCAAGTACGGCGATTTTGATTTTCATTTTGCAAAGTCTATTTATCCAATTCTTGATGTTTAGTATTATTTATTATTTTATGTATTATGTGGACAAAATGGGTGCAGAGAAACTAACGCGATGGTCACAACTGCGAAATACAACATTTTTATTTTTAATGATGTTTTATTTTATTTACTAAAATGCCAGATTAATTTTTGTTGTTATATATATACATGCAGTTTTTGTTCAATTATATTTTTAAGATTTTGTGTATACTTCGCGGTTAATTACCCTTCCCAATGACATATAACTCGAATCAATTATTTGAAGTTTCTGAAGGTGTTGCTATGATATTTTAAAAGCTCTTTTATGCATACAATTAATAAAAGCAGAAATGTGATTAATGTACTGAGTCTTTTGCTGAGCCTCTTCAGATAATTTTCAATCTATCACATTCATCCGGCATTATCTTTCTTTTATATCACATCCATATTCAAAAGTGGATCCAGAAGTGATATTACTAAGATAAGCTATTTGAGTTCTTCTTTTCAATCGGCATCCTCGGTATAAGAGCTAGTTGACCATAGCTGCTCAAAAGCATATCTTTGATCTGGAACACATTTTTGCAAGTTTTCATTGACAAAAGCGGTCAAATGATCTATCCTATCCTGGTCGGAATATCAACTAGTTACAATATCGCCCTCGAAACAACGAAAACCGATTACACAAAAGCAGATTGGAAATAATTCAGCCGAGAAGTCGACCGCCTTCTGTATCGAAATCACATATCTCGGCGAGTTACCGCCGAAATTGAAATTGTACGTGGGTGCCTGCCATAAGGTATACCCCACGTCTCCATGGGAGGGCTCTATATAGCTCTTGAAACTTGACAGTACCGAGGTACTACCTACCAGTTGAGTTATTCTGCAACTCCTCACTGGTGAGAGCGAGATCTATCTACTCTCTTACCAGCTATGCAGGCTGGCGCCCGATGTATTTTGTGAAGTAGCTACCCGCCGGGTAGACCTCTACCAGTTATTTTACGGCTTGCACCGCAGGGCGACTGGTTGCACTGAGCTCGGCTAGGGTGGGAATCGCTTAATGATATTCTCTACTTTAATGAGCATCGCGTGTTTAATAACCAGAAGGTAGCTCTCCTAGGAGTAATTGCATCGCGTCCGTCGAAACCATCCTACATACCTTCAGACACGCAAGCATCGCCACTCTCTAGCAACGGTTGATTTCAGTGCTACCTACTGATACCTAGTCGTACTATACCATACTATTGCACCATACAACATACACGGGACAAATAGTCCCCGGAATATCGTTCTCACCGCCGCCACATTCAGTCCACACTCGTTCCGCAACACACGCCTCAAAATGGCTTGAAGCACATTCTTTTTTCTCCTACCGAAATGCCCAAATATTTGATTTCCCTAAAATGAGTGATACTACCATGCACAGCGCGCACTGGAGGTGTTATTCCCAAGCTAAGTCTACCTTTTAACAACATACACACAGTTGCTGTACCACCCCAGCTTTCAAATTCCCCAAGATAGTTTGTCCCTAAATACTCTAATTATGCACCCCTCGACAATAATAAGTATCATCTTCGTATGCTACGAATTTACATCTGCGCCGTTCTAAGTTGGCTAGTTAGATCGTCCATATTAGCATGTTCCATACAGTAGGACCACATATGGAACAGCCTCTCTGAACTACTTCTCTCATACCTCACACACGCTTTTCAGTCCCTAAAATAGCTTTTTCTCCTCATCACAACCTACATTTAAAAAAAATCCTTTCCCAATTCACACTATCTAGGCCAGGCGCTTTCCTTGAACCACACTGATACACCGCCTCGTTGATTTCTTCCCAACTCGGCGGGTTCGTATCAATGTGGTCTTCTTAAACCGCTTCTAAGAAGAACTCATTCATTAATATTAACAGTCTGTTATAATTCTCTGTCCATACATTATCAACTTTCATACTACAGATTTCTGTGGCGACCCTTAATTCGGGGATGAACCATGACACAACAGTTGATACGCCCTATCTTTTTATCTACGCTCCACAGACGGAAGTGATCAAGGCTTTCAGCCCTCTACGAGCTGTTCACACTAATATACACGCACTAGCACTAATTGTCCACCTGTCCACTAATGCAATGAACCGAACAGAATCGTTGACACTTTCGCGCACTCACCGAAATTATGTCACACCGTCGATAGTCACGTAACGGGAGATCGACGTTCGCGCACTCCGTACTATGCTGGCCGATCTGCACGGCCGTCACTGTCGGTTTGGCACCGTTTTCAAAGAGACAAAGATCTCCCATACAGCTTAGGGGCCTTCCGTAAGACAACACCTCCTTTGACCCGCGGGGAACACTTTTTTTAACCACTAAAAATCATTTTCGACGAATTATCGACGCACTTGTTTAGTGGTGACAAGTGAGAAAAACCGGGAGCGAGCAAAAAACAAATCCGTTCGCGACAAAGGTTGTTTTTTTACTACAAAACGACAATGGTACCTATCAAAAACGCTTCGTGGTAAGGGAGTTAAGTCATGTGCGCCCCTCCGTTGGTCATAATATATACAGCCAACGCCAAAGCCGAGATGCTCGCCACCACCTTCTCTCGCTCATATATACTAACCGCTGGTCTTAGACATCGTATCGAGGAGTTTCGTTGATAGAAGTGTTAATCAACTGAGATGCATGCAGAACCCAAACACAGACCGCCTCTACTTAATCAAGAATATTATAAAATTTCTTCGTCCATTCAAAGATACAGATGCTGACAACATTATGAACGTCCTGCTAAAACACCTTCCAACCGAGCCATCGCATACCTGACGCATGAAATGTTTAATAAGTGTCTGGAACTTCTAAAGTTGAAGCAATACCCAATAAAATACTCGGTAAAACTCGATCCGAACCAAGTGCTTGGTAAACTTTTTCAAATTGTAATCCAATCCGCAATACTATCATAACAACAATTTGGATTTCGCAGACAATACTCAACAAGCCATCGATCAAGACTCATAAACTATACATAAAAACTGCAAAACGCAGAGAAAATCTACAGGTGTGCTTTTTCTAGACATCATCTTGTTCACAAGCTCTGTTAAGCGAACACGTCTCTATACTATACCGGAACTGTAGACTTGTTTCTATCAAACCGATCCTTTTGTGTTTCTATACCAGGTGCGACCTCAAAAACTCTTCCGATTCCAGCCGGCGTTTCTCGATCTGTCCTAAGTCCGTTGCTGGCGCTTGCAGAAGCACTCAAAAAGAGACAATTGTTTCTCTAAAATGCTCTGTGGATAATTGAGCTACATAATTTACATTAAATTGGCGAGATTGCTCATAAAATGTCTGTATTTTGCCCACACAGACAAAGACATTTATGAGCATTTTTAGTGGAAAAAATGTCTGTAAAACATTTGTGTGTGACCTAATGCGACAAATGTCCGGGTTTCTCGCACTAAAAATGCTCATAAATGTCTGTGCCTGTGAGGGCAAAATACACACATTTTATGAGCAATTTTGCCAATCATGTTTGATGGGAGAGATGTCTTGTAAATTGGTGCAACCTAACCAAATTATGTGCGCCTATTTTTTTTAAATTTGTCCTTTTTCACCTTTTTCATCCTTCTATTATGCTTGATGGAAATGCCCTAACATTTTTAGCTAAAGCTGGAAACCTTGAATTAATTATAAATGATAAGCTTAATTGGTCGGATCAAGCAAGCATCACATATTTCATTCAATGTGTTCTTTAAACACACATATAATTTGTATAGTATTTTGTATAAGACTGTCGGTCGTTGTGTTTTGTTAATGAATAAATAATAATAATAAACTTTGGAGTGCAAGATTTGGCTATACCCCTTCTATGAGGTAGCGTGGATGTACCAACCTTAAAACTGACCATATACAGTGGTGTGAAGGTGGTAAATTGTAAAGCAGCTGCTACAAGGTTTAATTGATGATTTCTGACACCGAAACCAAAAATAGTAAAACCTAAAGAAAACATATTAAGAATCATTACAAAGAATTGTTTCTGATTATATTATATATATTTATATTTTTTGTTTTGGTTTTTTTTTTATAACAACACGATTTTTGTTTGCTTGTTTTTGTATGTTTTTTTTTCTTCTCTCTATTAACTACAATCTATTGCATTTGAACATCTTAATTTTGTTTACACTAGAATTTATTATTTTAAGTTTTTTTGTTTTTGTATCTTTTTTCTGTGGTTTAATTAAGAAATTTGAGCGAATCATTTTCTAACATTTACATAATTAATTTCTGTTTATATACTGTGAATTTTTGTGTTCTTTTTTTCATATGAAAATGTGTATATATGTGTGTTTGTGTCTGTGTGTGTGTATTTGCTGCAATTTATACACATTTAGTTTTTTTTTGTGTCTGTTTGTTTATTTGTTTGCTGCCGCTGTAGTATATAATTATTAATAATATTATTAATTTCTGTATCGCTATTTAGTTTATTATTTTTTAATTTTTTTTGTTGTTACATTTCTTGTAGGTTTTTGTTTTGTTTGGTTTCGTATATTTTGTAGAAAAAAACAGAATACGATTTTATTTATATAAACGGCTCTCGAGAATCATGTACACAATATATCTAAACAAAAACCACATAAATGACGCGCGCTACTTAATATGTTTTGTATGGCGTGTGTTTGTGTGTGTGAGTGTTTTTTTGTATTTAAGTGTGTAGGAGGCAGTATACAAAAACATAAATCGTCGCAGAAATATATATATTGTGCTTGTAGACTTAATTATAACCAACAAAAAATACATTAAAACAATGTTTCTAACACATTTCTTACTTTTCTCTAAATCATGTATATTAATATGGTATATATACACACATATATTTTCTTTGCAGATTTGCTTGAATGATTTGTTTTTTGTGGTTTATTATTATTTTATTCTTTCTTTTTTAAAAAATGTCAAAAATATTAAAATTATTTTATTTACTTTATTATTTAAATGTTATAGTGTTTTAGGTTGTTTTCATCTCTCATCTTTGAAGTATCTCTATATATAATATATTTGTGTGTTTTTGTATGCGATTTTTTGGGTGTAAATAGTTGATATATATATATATATATATTATATTATATACAAAAAAAACTTTACATAAAATAAACAAAAAATAGATATAACAATTTGTTTTATATAATATATAATAAATCAATAACAAAATATATATTTGTAGAATTAGATAAAAATAAAAAAAAATACTGAAATACATTCTCCGCGCAATGTACACTTTTGGGTGTATGTGTGTGTGTGTGTGTGTGTATGTATATGTATAAGTGTATAAATAGAATTTATATATATTATGTACCAAACATTTTTCATAATGACACATTTCTGGACGAAAATGTAAAACTCGCAACGAACGTGAAAGAAGATTTCTGAGTCTAGGTGTACTATATAAATATCGATGATAAAATAAACTATTTGCAGGTTTTCTTACATAGAGTTTGTATATGTATGTGTGTGACTGTGTGTTTGTTGTGTGTGATAATGATTTGATTAGCCACTGTCGCGACATTATAAAATTACGTATCTGTGTTTTCGGCATTGAAATCTTAAATCTCTGCATATATAGGTAAATCATTCAAATTGATTGGGGTCTGTTGCTCTTTAGCTGCTGGTG
The DNA here is from genome assembly GCA_027564075.1 of Bolitophila hybrida. NCBI lineage: Eukaryota > Metazoa > Arthropoda > Insecta > Diptera > Mycetophilidae > Bolitophila > Bolitophila hybrida. Next base: position 7,445 of record JANSTU010032185.1, read on the forward strand.
TTGTTGTTGTGGTAGTTTGTATTGGTATAGACTATTTAAATATTTTACACAAAACATGATTGAATTTACTAGTTACTCTTTCTCACAATTTGTTTGTTTTTTTTTATTATTTATAATAATCTTTTCTAGGTTATTCTTAAAAATTACTTTCTGTTTTGGCTAATTATTTTTAATGGTTTTTTGTTGCTTTTTTGTTTAAACTTATTTGATTAAAGTTAGTGGTTGTTTTTTATGTTTATATAGACACGACGACAAAGACGATATCTGTGAAATGTGTGTGATGTGTGTGTTTTTATCTGAAATGACACATAAGTATATTTAAAAATTAGTAAATAGCTAAAAAGAAGACTAAAACTATATGTGTTTACCTATAAAAGTTCATACTGACGCAGATGCATTCTCTGGATGATGTCACGACAATCATTAAACACCCGCTTAATATTCTCGGTGTCTACGGCACACGTAAAATGCGGATAACAATAGTGCTTGCCATCTCCACTGGCTGTTGATATACGCTGTAAAAAAAAGACAGAAGAAAAACATATTAATATCCGAATAAAATTTATTGCCACCTATACTCACCAAAAACTCATCACGAATAAAATATTTAGCTCGAATGACTTCTGGATCTTCGCCAGCCTCAATTAAAGCATCACCTATGACAGCAAAAGAAAAAGAGAAAACAATAAAAATTAATTCGCACATCATTATTATTTCATTTTTAAATTTGAAACAGCAAATTCTTGAGAAGAACTTACCAGGCGTTTGATATCTATTGAATTCGGCGAAGTAGTCGGACAGCTTACTCTTTCCAGCCTTTATTTTCTCCGCCAGCAAATCCTGTTTGTTAAGGAACAAAATAACGGATATTGTGCGTAACCATCTTTTGAAAAAAAATAACCCAGAATTAATATTATTAATTAAATATATTTGATAAACACTACCGTTCATAAGTATTCGATTACTAACATTTATGGGCGTTTCTTTCAAAATAACTGTTTTATTTCAACAGCTTGGTGTTTTATTTGATGATACCTTGCAAACTGATAAGTAGCCGCAAAATTTATATGCGTTTGTGACTTAATCTTAACCCCGAAAATCAGCATTGAAACTTTAAAAATACGTGTGCGAGAAGCGAGATTAATGGGACGTATTGCAATAAAAAAACATATCAAGAAAAGATTAGATCTTGCTAAAAAAAAAAAACGTTCATTGGACCTACAAAGACTGGAGTAATGTAAACTTTTCGGTACAAATCGCAGAGTATTTATCCGTCGTTGATCCTTCTGGATTCAAGTTCATTGGTCCTGCATTTGTGTTTCAACAGGATAACGATCCGAAACACTTTTGGCAAAAAAAACAAAACCAAAAGATGTTCAAAACTATGGATTGGCCATCTCAAACACCTGATTTAAACCCTATCGAGCTACTGTGAGAAGAATTGGAACTAAATTTACTGGATAGTACACCAACGTCAAAATTAGATCTTAGAAGAATGCCGAAACTTTGTAGGGCAGTAATTGTAAAAATAATAATTTAATATAATAAACAATGAACTTCAATTGTATAGGTATTTCTTAGGTACTTTTAAAAAATGATCATGCGATCGAATACTTATGACCGGTAGTGTATGGATAAATTACCTATTATTCCAAATGCTTTTAAACAAATCCAGCGACTCTCGAAGTCGATTTTGGGTTGGATCTTCACGCAGAACCATATTATAGCTAGAACAGGCAGTAACGAATATAATTGCGGTGACATCATTGAAACACTGAATCCATTTTCGGCGTTCGTCACGTTGTCCACCGACGTCAAACATACTATAGACAAAAGATAATATTAAAAAAACTATCCTTACGATCTTAATCTTAAACTTACTGAAAATTAACTTTGTCCACTTGAAATCTAGTCTCGAAAATACCCGATGTCAAGACACGACATCGCAGAATGTCTTGCTCGGATGGAGTGTAGTTTGGCTGTTTTACGACGCTGACACGGTCTAAGAAGCTGTAATAAAAGTAAATTAGTTTTTTTTTGTTTATATTTGTTAGGTTACTAATAATTTCATACTATTTTGCGCAGTCAATTAATTGATACTCATTCGACCGGTCGAACGTTTGCTGAACACCGCGGTCGTTCCACAGCTCTTCGGTGTGCTCATAAAACTCAGGAGGATAGTTAAAGTCAGGTCCTGGGTTTTAGAAAGTAACATTCGAAATTTAATAAGATTTCATAGATATTTTAAATATGTATAACAAAAAAATGATATTAATATTGTTGCATGAAATGAAAGTAAAATCATTAAAGAATAACAAACGATACAATAAATTTGTCATGAAATAAAGAAAAAATATTTCAATCCAGTTTTATATTATTTAATTGTGATTAGTAAAATTTGTTTAATGTTAGAAGTTTCTAGAATGAAGCCCTAAAAATCAGTGGCCATTCCATCTTATTATGAGCTGATTTTTTTTTAAATTGTTAATCAACAAAAAAGCCACAATTAGTATTATTTTGAAAACATTTATGGTAAAACTGTAGGATACTACAGGGTGATTCAGTCATCGTTAGCCAAATTTCACTCACGCAATAGTTGGCTCAATTCATGAAAAAATATGTTTTAAAAAAGATAAATAAAATCGGACAATCCTTGATGGAGGTAGGGGCGAAAAGGTCATTTTTTGTATTTGTGTATAAAGAGTGTGGAAATTATATTTTAGCCGTGGTGAATAAACAGGTATTTACAATTCCTTTAATACTAAAATACAAAAAAAACAAACACCCTTAAAACATTATTTTACCCCTATCTCTCGGGTGCTTTTTATTAATGAATTTGTTTTTTCCATTAGTTTTTTTACTTTAAACTGTCACCACGCCCACGGTATAATGTCCACGACCCGTTTCAAAGAACGGCTTCGTGCGGAAACTCTTAATCTTTAATAATTAACCCTTATAATTTTTTTAACCCTCTTACCTTTCCCTTCTTTATACACAAATACAAAAAATGACACCTACCTTCCTTAAGGGTTATCCGATTTTATTCAACTTTTTTTCATACATAGGTATTTTAATTACCACAATAAAAAACCTCTAAAACAGATATTGACAACCTTTTAAAATAAATTGCAACTTGCCGAGTTACAAAGCAAATTTAAAAAATGTTAAAAGAATGCAAAAAAAAAATTACACAACCTAACAATTCTCTCTTGGAAAGATTTGGTCTTCTCCATATCGACCGATATGCCATCCAATGGTATATAAGGAAAAAAGCCAATAAAAACCATTTTTTCTAAAAGGTCAACACTTCGCTTCCGTATCAAGTTATTATAACTACACCGCAACATTCAACATTCGAAGAGCACTACAACCAACCATTCAGAATCATTGTTCGTGTAATCGCGCTCAGAAAATGCCGAGGATCTTATTCTCGACCAGATGGTGTTCACTACGACATTCACCAAAACCTCTGCACGGATGCAAGAAAAGTTCTTCTCTATCTGATCAACAACATTTGGAACAAAAAACCTCCGCAAAGACCTGGAAAATGTGAATTATTGATCCTATCCTTAAACACAATAAGGACCCGAAACAATAATTCTAACCAATACGCTCTGCCAACGCATGACAAATAATGGTCAACTTCCGACTAACGTTGATCCTGAAAACATCAAAACTGCTAAACAACAAACAATGTGGATTTAGACGATACCGATCGACGACAGATGGCCACCTAATAATGAGCAATTTTTCAACTTGAAGAAGGCATAAGATACTACCTGGCGCCACGGAATAATAGATACCCTAAACAAATAAGCCATCAAAGGGCACATTTTATTATTAACTTAAATACAAACAGAATGTTTCAGGTCCAAAGATATCTCCAGTTTCCTGGTACGCCGAAGCATAAGTAACTAACGAACGATCACCTACCCTTAGGGTCTATTCGCCCACAACCACCGCGTTTCAGCACCCGTAGCCACCTCATCCGTGACAACAAGTTGCCTGCTCACTGGGGCTCCCCATCCCCGCGGAACCTATTTACGGCTTGGTGAACCGTTTCAGTCGAGACTGTACTCGACCTAGGGTTATACGGGCCTACCCCGTACTATCGGATGTTTTCGTGGGGGCATTACTCCTCATCTAAACATTACTGGGATAGCAGACGCAATGTGCATTGCCCAGTAACATCTCCGAATGATCGGCTGCGTGAGGTCGTTACTCCTCAGCGGATGTTACTGGGATAGGAGACGCAATGTCCATTGCCCAATACTATCCTGCCTGCGGCATGGTAGATACACAGTCGCATTACATTTTAAAGAAAATGCTACTATGTTAGGAGCATCACGAGGTCAAGCAAAGCTAATTTTATTGCTCAAAAAAGGAAGATTTGAATTAAAAAAGTGGATGTCAAATAAAGAAGAAGTTTTAAGCGCTGTAGATGAAAGAGACCGTGAAGTATTGCTTCCATTGAATGATCCTAATACTCTGTCTTAGGAAATTTAAGTATAACAAAACTACAACGTTGGTGACACATAGAAAAAATTACACAGGATTTCTGGAAAAGATGGAATTGCGAATATCTTGCACGATTGCAACAAAGACCCAAATTATGCTACATGCAATAACTATATTGAAGTAAAAGATATGGTTTTATTAAAGCAAGAGAATCTACCTCCATCCCGTTGGGCATTGTGCAAAGTCGAAGAAGTTCATCCAGGAAACGATAAGCTTGTTAGAGTCGTCACTGTTCAGACACAAAACGGTTTCATAAAAAGGCGTATTAGTAAAATATGCAAATTGCCCCTTGGTAGCGAGTGGGACCATCACGCATAGCCTCTAAAATTGCGGAAAAGAACGCAAGGCCAGAAAAGATCGTCACAATCACTCACTATTCACGATGTCATCCACGAATAATAATGAATGTTTTATTTTGAAACATATAAGTGTTCCAATGTGGCATCAAACATAGAATTTACAATTCCATACAATTTACAATACTCTTACAATTCGGACTTCAAGTTTGGTCTATAACCAAATCATTATATAACCAAGATGTTCATGTAGAACTCTCTCTTCATTTTTGTACGTGCATGCGACTCGTTAGATCGTTTTTACGGGCCTACATGCGCTTGTAAAGTATTTTTACCTCGTGTAATAAAGAATTTATAACGGTAATATGATGTTTTCATTGTACGTCGCGAACTCGAGCTTGTCTGGTAGCAATATTTATAATAGGGTGTAAAAAAAAAATAAAATCCTGCGGTATTCGGCATCTGTTGATCAAAGATGGCCTCTTCAAGCGGTCCAGTTATTGGCAGTGGATCAAAGATGGCATCTTCAAGCGGTCCAGTTATTGGCAGTACAGGTCCGAATTAAGCGTTTGGCCATAGGGGAGCAGCTCATAGTGGATGATTCCCTGCCAATCCCACCAAATACACAGCAGAAGCTTCCTAACCGTCAATCCGGGCTTGGTCACCGTCTGGGCCGCTTCACCGCGCTTCGACCACGACCGCTTGCGCTTCACGTTTTCGTAAGTGTGGGTCACTCGCCAGTCACCATCCGCTTCAGAAACGGGTCGATTTTGTTGCGATTCAGCAGCGATTCGCATGCGTTGATACGGTTAAAGATGTTTTTTCTGCGTCAATTCGTGTGGCACCCATGCATCGAGTTTCTTTGTGAATCCAAGCTTCTTAAAATGGTTTATAACGGCTTGATGACTCATACCCAGCTCTTGGCCGATGCTACGGCTGCTACTATACCGTTCTCTCTCGACCAATTCAGCGATTTTGTCGCAATTTTTGACGACAGGCCTTCCGGAGCGTGGCGCATTTTCGACCACCTCTACACTAGAACGAAAACGTTGAAACCATCGTTGAACGACAGAACCAAACAATAACAAACTGTCAAGCACGTGTGTTAGCGCGTTAAAACCTTTCCAACAAGCTATAGCATGACACGATGCGATGAATACAACTAGAACTACGCGCTTGCAACGACACCTAGTGAAAATACTGCAAGACTTTTTTGATACTCTTTTATAAGGTAACGATAGTGAGTTCGGTCTTATACAGCTACAAATCGCAAAGTAGTTGTTCGTCGATTCTAATACGAGGAATCCTGAAATCAGTGTATTGTTTCTACAGTAAAACATTTAATGTTATGGTTTCTGCTATTGCATCATAACATTGTTATTTGAGCAATCTGGATTCAATTGGTCCTGGATTTGTGTTCCAACAGGATAACGATCCGAAACACTCAGTTCAAAACTATGTATTGGCCATCTCAATCATCCGATTTAAACCCTATGTACGCGAGGATCCATCAACGTAAAAATTATACCATTTTCTAAAATTGTAATATCACTGGAAAAATATTTCGAAAGAGAAGAATGAGATTGAGGAATTACATAAGGTTCATTGAAAGTTGTTGGATTTCTAAAGAGTTTTAAATCGGTTCGACATTGATATTCTAAATTTATAATATGTATGTATAATATGTATGTATGTGTATGTATGTATGTGAGTTTAAATTGATACATTATGCATTTCTTTAAAAAAAAAGTCGATGTCTTAACTACAGTAGTATCTTCTTTTCGTACTGTTGGGTTATTGTAATTGTAATGTAGTTGGAAGGCTTATATAATAATAAGGGTAAATAATTATTAAAAGCAAAGCCGAAGAGCTTCTGTATTAATCTCTAGAACTCTCGTACTCGCTATCCGCCCTCATAAAAAAGAATTTTTAACAATTGCGAATTCACAGATTAAAATCCAAAAGATTAATTTTACTAATTTCATTTCAATAGCAAACAACTGTAAACGATACTACCTCTAAATACTACACAAACACTAAACAATTTATATCAGTTTCATGTTCAGACGCTGAGATATGAGATAATTACATAGTTTTACAGTCGAACAAACTTTTCTATTTCTCAAAAGTAATTTCAAGTTTCCAACACTTCCTAAAGAAAACTGTATCCTGGTCGATGACATTGTATATAGTTGCTGCCCATAAACCCTTCTTGTTTACGTTTATATAATGCCATATATATTTTATACACACAAACATACAAATAGATTGCTCTGCAACACTTTTTTGTAATGGAATTTTGCGAGCACATACACTTTATAGTTTTCCATTTTTCCTTTGTTTGTTGTTGGTATTTTAATATCGCCTGCAAAAAGTTTTCTCACAATTCAAATGTGAATACATATTTTTTTGTATATTTGTTCATTAAGATTCCAGCCGTACAACTCTCAGAAGATATTGTAAAAGTTTTTGAAGGATGTAATCATTAATATAATATTATTTGATGTTTCTTGTTGTGTGTACTTTACTATTATGTATACTTTACTATATATGTATATTATAAACCCAAAAGCTTCATTTTATTAGTAAACGTAAGTAGTATACAATATAATATTTATGTATACTTATATAAAGTACATTTATCACTATTCACGAGATTTTTTTATATTAACTTGGTACTGCCAATTTTCTTTTTTATAATCAACATATGCATTTATAATAGGTACCAGAATACATATTGACTTTAGAAAGTGGTTTTCTTTGTTAATAATAAAAGTTTGGCTGGGGCTTCTGTTTAGCACAGAATATATACACTTTCAAATTTATATATAGCTGAGATGCAAACAATAGTGAACTTTTATATGCTACGTACTCCATTATGTTTTGTGCTGAATTGAAAGCTTTCATAGTATACGCTTTTCAAATTCGATGAAAAGATTTTTTCATGAACGCGTGTATTTTACGTGAATTTATTTTACTTTAAATATGCATATTGCATATATCAGCAACAATGCATATATTATGTGAAAGTTATTAAATTGAAATATTATAGTTAATTTTAAATGCAATACGAAAAACTACATACTATGAACTACTTATATCCAGATTTATGAAAATGGTAATTTTATAAATCCACATAAAGGTAAATAACTCTTTTACCGTTTACTTAACACTACTAAACACAAATCCTCTATTTAATACAAACATTAAATAAATTTAAAATTATTTAAATATTTTATTTTTCAATACACTACACCATCAGCTTGCGGCGGCAACTTTGAGTTCTTTGTTCATTGTTCACGGCCGCAACTAGGCATAAATACTCATGTTAGTTTGGAAGAAAAAAATATTTGAAACGCTAAGGCTCCTTTTGAATATGGCTTCATGTGTCGGCTAATCGTATCATTTTGCCAATTGTTATTTGGCCAATCATTTCAAATCTTCAATAGACTTACAAGAAGAGATGGGTTTTAAAAACGATATAAAGTTTCTGGCTGCTGATGATCTACTATATATATAACATAACATGGGTTAGGGTTTGTATTCAAGTATTCTGTTATATTTGTTCACTTCTTAACAATTTCCAAAACGGAAAACAAGTAAATTAACGTAAACTATATAATCATACACTAAAGTAATTTTAAATCTTAACGTAAATACACACCACAATTACCACAATTACCAAACAATTGATTTACAACCTTTTCTAATTGATTTATTATACATTTTTGTCTTGACAATAAAGCACATAATTTATATTCTTTATCTACTTTACATTTTTAAATTTTCATCCTTGAAGTTGGCATCTCGTTGGGAACTGGTCATCGAACAAAACGGCGCATATTTGACTTAAATTGGATGATTGTAACCAATTTTATGAATAATTGATAATTGAATAAAAATACCACAGGACTTTTTTGACACCCGATTATTATTATTTTTACAATACGTACTAGACTAAATTACAAATAACTTCTTCCGACAGAGTACTTAAGCTCTTGTGGTATTGCTCCCTTCATCATGCAACACAGAACTCTGCAGCCTTTCCAGTAAAAGTTCGATTTTGGAGCGCAGATAAATTAGTTTTATTTTGCAGCCCACTGGCCTCACTGTCTCCGTTTATACTAAAAGACGGGATCAGAGTTGTAATGCGCATCAAGGATGAAATATTGACCTAGTTACAAAACATCAGTTCATTTAACCTTGATCGAGCATTTTAACTAGCCTAATTGTCTCAGAGTTGCACGTTTAAAAACTTCTCGGTACTGAAAAGATTATTCAAGGATCACTTCGCCAGTACTTTTGCATCATCGCTGCTCGAACGCTCGAAGACTAATTTCCAAGATCTTACGCTCATGCAAATATAGGTATAGTGTGTATACGAGACTGCCAAAAAAATACCGGGCAATCATATGCAAAGAACATTTTACCGATGTGGAGTCGATAACGACGGCTCGTTAAGGTTTAGAGCTTCTATAGACGAAAAAAAAACTGTAAAGGCTTATACGAATCGCTTTTTGTTTGCTTCGCCACACGGGTTATCCACATCGAATTGCGAATTGTGGGTAGCAAAATACTATCATTTGTCCTAATTAAGGTTTGCTTGACTACCAAGAAGAACTTCTTGAATCGATTTCCCCTGAGATTTTCTGATTGGCACAGCTATGGACATGCTGTCAGATCCAGACGTTCGTAATGTTCCTTGAAATTGCACAGTGTTTTTAAAACATTTAATATAGGTATTAGTATAATATCAAAATGGTTTGAGGACTCGATAATAAGGTTCGCGTCAAGATACTCCAGCCCGAACATTTCAAGATGGGCAATAATGTGTCACTCTCAAACTCTATACACACACTCTACACACTATATACGCGGTGTATTCAAAAAATAACGAGAATTTTCATTTTTTGAACTAAATATTTATTTATTCATCTACATTGATATTGTCCCCTTCAAAATAGTCCCCATTAGAGTTTTTTTAGAATTGCTTCTCGCAAACGGGTAGGAATACATGATGCGCTATGCCATTAAAATCAAAGAACACAGTGACCACACTTGTCGAGCCTTTTTCCGTCTTGGCGAGACAGGGTCATATCCGTCATATCCGTGAACCCATGTTTCGTCACCTGTTATAATACGTTTCAGTAACTCTGCATCGCCGTTGTCTTCATTTAGTGACTCATGAGCAACTTGCATTCGCGGCTGTTTCTGTTCAAAATTCAACCATTTTGGAACAAATTTGGCTGCCACGCGTTTCATACCTAAAACATTGGAAAAAAAATCATGATATGACTAACATCATCAGCGATTTATCTAATTGTAATTCGGCGATCTTTCATAACCATTTCTTTCATTTTCCACGTATTCATGGTTGTTTATGTGCTGGGGCGTCCAGGGCATTCGTCATCTTCAACGTCTCCACGGTCTTTTTGGAAACGCTTGTAACACCTGTAAAATAGCAGACTCACCATAGGCCTTTAAAAATGTAATACAAATTCTTTGATTCATTTCTTCTTCATTCTATTATAATATCACTAAATGTATATATTTTGAAAACTATTTAAAAATCTATAAAGTATTTGTGTATTATTAAGTCATCTTATTTATTTAAGGATATCAATATGACCCAGAAAAAATACTACATATATCAGTATTTAATGACTGAAATTCAATTCTTTTTTATAAATGGCATACATTTCACTTCAACTTTCATATACAAGTTAACAAAAAACAATCGGAAAGAAAATTATAAATTTAATTATAAATATAAAAGTATATAATACACAACAAAAAATACATAAAAAAAATTGTGAAAGTACAATGTACTTCAGCACGAAAATAAGAAACCTAATAATAACAAAACAAAACACTTTTATGATTTATGCATTATATTCATTTGCCCACGCAAAGGAAAGTTTACTCTTTTTGATGTATTAACATTGAGAAATATTTCTGACTGCAAAATATTTGTTATATACTTTTTCTTTGTTCGTATAAAAATAAACAAACCCCAAACTAGAACAGAAAGCAAAGTTTTTCTTGTATTATTAGTACACTTTTAGGAATTCTCATTACTCATTCCGACTACCGTATAATTATCCTGTTATGATGATTAAAAATATCAGGTTGCATTCTCTGGCATTCTGTACCGTACCCAAAAAAACTGGTCCGGTCATCGTAAAACATATAATTATTGTACAGTGTGTGATTAGAGGACCTACTTTATAACTGAATGTGCGTAGCATAATTAAAGATCATATATAGCTATTCGATATAGCTAATATTGTACAATTATTTATAATGTACAAACAGTTCAATAAACTATTGACAAAATTTATATATATTATACTATATATGCGAAGAAAGTAAATATTGAAGTTTTCATACACCCTGTGCAAACATATTATGCATATATGTATATTGCTTTATGCGAAAAAAATGCATATGCATTTTTGCCTTTTTGTGTTGTATATATGTATATGATTGTTTTTTGGAAGCAGGTCAACATAATATAGCTTGAATCAGAATAGTAACAGTTATTAGTAGTCAGAAATCATTTTAAAGAACAGATATTTGAATTTGTGCATATTATACTTTATCAAAATGTAAATCACAGAACTAAAAATGCAAAACATAGAATATAAATAATGGATTCGCGTGTGTGCGATTGCGCTCGTGGGTGGGCCTCTTGTGAATTCAAATTGCAATCGGACATATGAAATAGTAAGTCGAATTCATTATTTATATATATCTAATATTACATATATATATAATATAAGGAAATGCACAATGGACTAACGAGTATTTTAGGTTAAAGAGAAGTCACAATATTATATGAATGATTTAAATATATGCCAGTGACTTATTAAATTAAATAAAAGTTAAATCAATATAAATAAATATGGAGAAATGGGTAAGATTTGTATTTTGAATCACTCATCAAAAGCATCAATTGTGTTAATTAGCCTAACGCCACGACGCGCAGCGTTTCTGAAGTCCAAGAGAGCAGCTAATAGTCCGTTTTAGTCACTATTTAAAATACTATATTTGTTAGTTAAGATTAGTTAAAATAAAAAAAAATAAGACAATTAGTAACGGATAAATTCGACAACTGTTGGACCGAGAATACTCATAGTTACACCATATGTTAGTTACGATATAAGCCGTGTTCATAGTTATGTGTGACCCCGGTAGATGGCAGTGGAGTGGAGTTATTTCGAATATGTGTATTTATGGTCCGATTAGACTCAAATTTAGATTGTTAGTTATACAATACAATTGTTAATATACTGGTAGCCTAATCTACCAAAATAATTGAATACTATATATTGATCAAACGAAAAAATTGTAATAAATACTGAATTAAGAATAACTATATTTACACCATGTTGCATGCTAGTTAGGACATGAGCCGTGTTTTTAGTTATGTGTATATCATATATATTTTATATTACATTAATATACCCGGTACTGGGATGGTTTTATTTATGATGTGATTTGTCTGAAATGTGGAATAAATATTACATTATTTAGATCCAGTAGGTGGATAAATATTTTAAAGAAAACATTTAAAACTTGAATCAACAACAAAACCACCATTATCAAGCTGTTAATTCTGAATCTAATGGAATATATTTTCTTTATACGTCTGCAGGTACTGGAAAAACATATTTAATTTCCTGACTTTTGGCAACAATACAGTCACATAGCATTATATAATTTACAAAGGCATCTGTGGGAGCTATACGTTGTTAGAGGGTGGAAGAACGGCACATTCGGCATTCAAATTACTGTTGAATATGCAAATCACAGAAACACCAACATGGAACATCTGAATGTGCGGAGGTATTGCAACAAAGTAAGATTATTATTTGGAATGAGGCAACAACCTTTTGGAGGTGCAGTTTTATTATTAGAAGGTGATTTCAGATAAACACAACCTGTTTTTCAAGATCAACAGAGGGCGATGGTAAAATTGGAAACGAAAAGTTTTGAATTCCCAATTCTGTGGCCACAAGTAAAACCGTCTTAAGTAGACATTAGCCGTCTTTACAAAATTGTATTTTGTTTTTTTTAAGCCTATGTAGATTTAAACCGTTATAACAAAAAAAAAATCATAGAATTATACGCAATATTAGATTACTATAGTATTACATAAGCCATTTTAAGTATTTTATGTATACTTTAGTCAATTTATAGGTAATAATTTAAAAACACACCCTCATCAAATCCTCCCCTCTGGAAGATTCAGCTCTGGACAAGTTTGATGCATCGTACAAGGATCGTATAATTGAACGCCCTGTTACTTCAGAAGCCAAACACGGGGTATTGCATTCGTCGAAACAACGGGATTACCCATTTACGAGAAACAGCGCCGACTTTCTCCAGATAGTCTACAGACATTCCAGCATCAAAAGATGACCACAACAATCAAGTCTATGATCGGACCAAACTCAACAAAAGTAATCGATCATCAGAAGTACCAAACTGTTACCAAAACTCAAATTACCACTTCAAAGGATCCTTTTTCAGTCGATAGAAGACATAAAACGATTATAATAGTTATATAATTAATTATAGAACACAATGGATCCAAATTGAGACCTCAAAAATAATTACGTCTTTAACACATCCGCACGTCTTAAACACATAGCACAATGGCCTAATTTGTAAAAATATTGAAATTCTGTTTAATTAGAATAGAAAATTAAGAAATAAAAAATGTATAGGAAATTCTCGTGACTAGATTTGATTAGAGAATTAGAGGAATCCATATAATTCAGCTTCTCCCATGATTTTTGTTTAGCTTGCTTCATGTTTGAATTTGGGCCAACCACAAAATAGGAACTTTAAACTACAAATCGGATTTTCTTGCGTAATATAGTCTATATGATCTGTATGCATTTTAAGAGATGTGTTAAGAACAATTGCATACAACGCCAAACATATAAGGACATCTCTTACGCAGTTCGGAGTTTCTCGTAGTCGACCCAATTGTTCTCATTGTGGCATGGTGTTGTTATTATTATGTTCGTTTCAAGTTAATCACTGTTCCAAAGCTTATAATGGACGCATAACAAACCAACCCTTTTGTTTTACCACATACATAGTTTACTCTTTACACCATTATATTATGTATATAAAAGTTTACATGTGCAGGGTGTTAATTTTTTCATGGTGGTAATATAGGTAAATGATTTAGCTTTTTACTTTAGAGCTCATTTTATACTCGTATAATTATTTATTTAAAATTATATATGCATTTTGGGTGGTTTGTACTTAAGGGATAATGTATTTGTATTATTCATTATAACATAGTTAATACGGATTTATTTAATCCCAACCAAATATGATCATTCTTTGAGTGAGTAGATCAGTTTTGAGAGTATTGCCATCATTTTCAAAACTTTTAGTCGTATGTGGGTCGAATGTTAGATTCTCGTCCAATATGATGCCAGTTCGCCATACAATAGTTTCCCGATGATAGGTTAGCTAGTGGGTAAGTATTTTTTACTACGGTATATAAAATAATACTGCCTGCGTCTTGAGACAGTTATCTGATTTCCCACTTCATAAAGTAGTGTTCTAGACTAAGAATGGCTATTTTGAGTCTTCTGCTGATGGCATTCGAACAGACACTGGAAGTGTTTAGGTGTGTAAATATTTTATAATAACAGACTATGTACTAAGCCCTGTTGAACACATGCAGGTATTGGGTAGGATTATAAACACTAAATGTAAACAATAAAAGCACAAGAGTGAGTCAAGAATGTTGGGTAGATATGTTCGCGTGTGTGCTTATTCACGTGCCAAATAGAGTTAAAAAGAAGATTAGATTAGGTACAGGATTAGGATTAATTTATACTCGCGATGTGGAAAAATATCCTTGATAACTTAATTTTATTGTTTTTTTTTAATGAGCTAACTAAAATACGTCTGCTCTAATTGACAGACTAACACTGAATGAGCGCTCCATCACCAATCGGCTTCTATTTATACCAATTATATATATATATATATATATAGTATATGGACTTATTTCGATGAGTAGTCTCTCAGGCAGATAGTGCAACCGGTTGTAAATTCCGGTAAAAGTTTTTACTAAAAATAAATAATAATCATAAATTTAGCAAGAAAAATATTTAAAAACTAAAACTTTTTTATGTGAACTAAAATCGAAATTTTGCTTTTGTTCACGCGTAATTTAACCTCACAATATGGCCAAAATACAACTTTTCTTTCTAGAAATGAAAAAAACATTATATTTCATTGTTAGAACATATTGTGAGTAAATAAATATTTGGGCCAATAAAAACCTTTAAGAATAGCCAAAATGTTACACAAATGTCATTGTATTCAATATAAGATAAATTCTAAATATGTTAATAATTAATTATTTAATTGGCTATAAAGAAACGCTTATGTAAAAAAACAAAAAGTATATATATTCAATGTTAAATTATGTTAATTATTTATATTTAATAAAAAGTTCTAACCGTTTACACCATCTGTCTAAGATCTCTTATGAAAATAGTGTTTCAAGATTTTAGAAAAAATAGAGGGCGTGATTCAGCGTTCGTTTCGAGCAGTCGCCGCTCCTCATATTATCTATCTCTGTCTCCTCTTTCTATGCGTTATCCCAGTATCCCACTCAGCTACGGTGTCTGCAAAAATATGTAAAATACCCTTACCTAGAGATGTAAAAAAAGACAGACTTGGTATCATACTATTTTGATTAAGAATTATATATACAAGACATTTCATCTAGGTTCATACTTCTTTTGTGCTCACAGCACTTACGTGATCATATTGATGGTAAATTTTTCAATTCATATAGGTTACATAGCTATAAATAATCCTAATCAATTTTATTTTTTTAAAAAGAAACTTAACCACAAAAATTCCTTGTACTTTATTAAATAAAACGTTTTTCATAAAAAACCCTGTTCGAGAACATCGCTATCTTTTAAATCACATTTAAAAAAAATAATGCAACAAATGTTAAAGAAAAAGTCTGTACATTATATTTGACGAACTTTTTTATGTAATTTAATCCGAATCAAAAATATGTTAGTTTAACATGGCAGAAAAATCGAACACATCTCTACTTTTCTATTTCTTTGTTCCAACCGAAAGAAATCCTGAAGTGTTTGAAAAGTATTTTGCATTGTCCAGAGAACGTTCGGCAGCCTGTGGATTAACGATCTCGAGCCCCTAAAATAATATCACGATGAAATAATAATAAAATTATTATACGTTTAAATAAAGTACCTGCAGCGGTGTGAAAGCCACACTGGAAGCAGTTCCAGAGATTTGCTTACGAACGGTTGTACTTCCACCATAAACTTGTTGTTTCTGCATGTTTCGTTGCAGTGTCTTACTAATTCGAACCTATAGATTTAAAAAGTTTTATTAAATAAATTAATTGTAAATCAGGATTTTTGTATTTTATACCTTAGTCTTTTCATCCACTTGGGGTAGTCGGATGCGTCCGGTTCCAGCTTTACCGATCGTGCCTCTGGAATAGCCAAGATCTCCTTGGTAAGCATCTTCGTCAATCTAATGAAGAATAATATCAATAGTACGCAATCTTTTTTAATTTTTTTTTTTGTATTATAAATCTTTAAACTTACATCACCGAAATTAAGTCGATTCGCATGTTTGCGGAATTCCGTCATTGCATACCTCTCTTTCATCTTACGGACACGCTTTCCACCACGTTTCTTCTTGCTACCTTCAATGGGTTTTGGCAAAGGTTTAGCAAATTTAACCGGTGGTGGTTCCTGGTAACGTAACAGTTACGTTATGTTTATTTATTATATTTCTTCTTAAAGCATCTATGCTTACCTGAAGTTTGTCCAGTTTCTTTTCAATGTCTTCCTTAAACCGAAGGCCAATTTCTCCATGAACACTTTCGTGACAAGCATCCACACGTGCGGCTAACGTCAATTTGGCTGACACCAATCGGGCTGCCTTTCGCCGAAGATCCGGATTCGTGTCTTGTACAATTTGTGAGTAATACACAAATCCGGTATGTGGTAGCATATGTACTTTCGAAAAACCGGAGAGTGTTTTCCGTTGTTGACCAAGAACGAGAACATTGCAGGCTGGCATTTTGGACAATTTGGTCAAACCGCCAGCAATACCAAGAATCTTTGCTGCCGACGAAGCTCCAATAATCATCGATAAATTTGGGGCAATGAAAGTCATTCGGCTTTCCACGTATTCGTATATTTTCAGTTTGAAATTGTTTAAATCGATGGCCATATTGCATGCTTCGTTAATTTGGGTCTTTTCGGAATCTGTTAGCAGAGTTCTGTAAATTTAAATTTTTGAATCAAGTAAATATAGACAATATTGAGATAATATATTATACCCTTGAGTCGTGGATGCAGTTACCGAAACAATCATAATGGTTGCTTGTGTCAAAATTTGTTGAAGTTTCGGGTTGTTTTTGGCTTCGGCCAAATCATTACCCAACTCTTTGACAGCGTTCATGTATTCCATTTCCCCTACGATAAGGGAATCCAATTCTGGGAATCGTTTCTGATATTTCTCTTTTGTGTATTTATGAATTATAGCTTTAAATTAAGATTTCGTTTAGATATTTATGAACCAAAAAATATAAAACTGAACTTACAGATCTCATTGTCAATATCCACAGCAATGCTGTTTGCCTCTACAATCAACTGATACTCAGGATCTGATTCCACGTTACCGATCATTTCGCTGGCCTTACGCGGATGTCCGATGTACTTGTCAATCTGTGTCAGAATATTAGCCAAATGTTTGGAATCACGTAGTTTGCACAATTCCCTAATGGATGACACCTTTAAAAGAATAAAATCTATTTCTAAATATTTATGTTCACTATATCACTAATATAAGCAAAATAAATTTACCTTTAAATCGATTTCCATTGATTCTGCAGAATCCTCGAGTGGCATTTCCTGTGCTTCATCTTCGGAGAGGGCATCCTCTTTCTTAATATCATATTGATCATCGTTTTCGGTTTCTTCCAAGTCAGCCAAGAGCTCATCGGCTAGAGACATATTCTTAGTTATTTATAAACAATTATTGAAGAAAATAATGAATAAATATTTATTTTGGTATTGCGATTAATTCGAACGACGATATACGTCGTGTTTCCAAAATATCTGTTTACTAATAAAATTTTTAGGTTAGATTTTTTTGAAGTTTAACCATTGTCGAAAACCCTACAAATGTTTTAAAAAATGTAACCCAATAACTTATTAGTTTTGTATTTCATTTTAAAAACTTAGTGAATTTATTAGTATAATATATTACATAAATTATAAATACAATAATTTTATTTTTTATACATAGTTTTACTGTTTATTTTGTATAATAAAACAAATTAAGTGTTGATAAATAGTAACAATCTAATAAAACAGATGGCGCTAAAAATACACCGGCCGCTTTTCATATGACATTAATGTGTGTGTGTAAACTTAAACGTAAACGTCAACAAATTGCATTGTACGTGTCGGTCTCGTGTTGGTGTGTTTTATGTTTATATCTGAAAATCTGAATAAAAATCCTTTATATTATTGTTTGCAAACAAAAATTAAACAACTTTTGTGTAGTCCTTAGGTATTGCTGCTA
>JANSTU010032186.1:0-11899 GCA_027564075.1 Bolitophila hybrida
AGCACAGCACAAACAGAACATTAGCATGAGCTGACCACTCGTGTGAACCCGTAATGGTCAATGAATCCGGTGTGCGGTATCGCACACTGGCCCTATGTCCCACAAGGGATTAAAGGATCCAATGAGAGAGAGAGAGAATGTCTGATAAATCGCATAATCTATGAAGTGTTTTGAGGCTTGGTGCATCAATATATGAGATAAGATTCTAGACTCATTTCTGTGTCGATAATCGATCAGAAATCCTTAGTGCTTTAAGAAGTCTGCACCTATGATAGTTCATTTTACTCTAGCGATAACGAAGTTCTATTGCAGATCGCGTCGAAGGCCAAAATTAACACTTAGACACTTCTTGCCGAAGGTGTCAATAGTCGATCCATTTGCAGCAAATAGTTGGGTTCGATGCAGTTTCATTTTTGAAATTACACCCGAACAGTCCAGCAAACTGGAGGCTTACAGGTTTTCATCAAAAACACCATTACTGAGCTATGTTATCCATTGGTTTACCCCATATCTGGCTCTCGATGATCACGCTCGCTGACTAATAACATTGTATCTCAGCCCTAATCATGTATAATACAAATTACAAGGATAGATCTGCCCACAGTGGAGTGGTATTGTCCTTAATGAGACAAAAATTAAAAAAAAAGACAATTGGAAAAATGCTATTTATGGAAGATTCAAAATTCTTGACGATCGGCTTAAGATTGGTGTAACGCGGTATGCAAAGAAAGATGTGCCATTAAAAATTAATCATTGACTTTCTTTATCAGAACTGGATGACCTTGAGGCACCACGTTAAGTTTAAAAGACTACTAGGCAGAATGTTGGTGAATTTTTGGAACCAATCTCACATTTAACTCTCCAATGTCCAGCATGTAGAAAATGGGCAGGAGATATCACATCATTATTTTCGAGCGACAGTAAGTACCAGACCCATCTACACCAACAGTCCTGATGCCCCCTTGTGCTCCTCTGTTACACTCGCCGAACTGGAAACGAAATATTTTAAAAGAAATATTTGAAACGAAATATTTGAAAAGATTGAATGCCCGGCGGAGTAGTTCATGTGTATAACTACGGCCATCCTCAAACCAGGCAAGGAGAGGAGCAGCCTCGTAGTATAAACCAATCTGCCTGCTATCTTGGTTACGTAAAACATATGAAAAGTTGCTACACGAAAGACTTGATTTATTCTCTGAAAAAAATTTAATTTATAAAAGGTAAGAGCACATAAAACTGCCTGGCAATCTTATCCGTCGACCTGCAAATATCATTTGCCTTGCAGCAGATACTCTGCAATAGGCTCAGAGAACTAAATTTGTATAGAACAATTTCAATTTAATAATTATTTTGCATGTGAATTATGCAGTTCTTTGTAAAAAACAATCTCATAGAAACAAGACACCGTTTTAGGGGACTAGCGCAAAGGTTCAGCCCTCTATCCTCTTCTCTAAAACCTGTACACTAACCATATAGACATCGTTATTGAGCCGGAAGTTAAGCTCCTACAGTTCGCCGACGAAATCGTCATTTACATCACAGCAATTGGATGCAAGCGTGATGAAAGAGTCCTTACAAATCACCGTCTATAAACTGACCAGGTCGTCGGTGGAAATACAGCTAGATATGTCCTGTAAAAATTCAGAGTTTGTTGTGTTCACTCATAAATACAAAGTACCGGCTTTCCATATTCATATCGGCGGTACAAGTAAAAAACTCAAACAATCAACACATATCAAATATTTCGGTGTAACTTTCGACGAAAAATGTCTATGAAGATCACAGATCTGAGTAAAACTCGATCTCTAAGACTAAATCGAATAAAGTAAAGAGCGCTCAGAGTATGCCTGGGAATGATCCAATCAATAGCATCGCAGTTCTATACAAGACTATACGATCTAGAGTCCAGACTCTTAACACAGCTAACCCCAACCGACGCAAAAGATATTAGACCTCGAAATCCAGGAATTCCTTCGATTTTCGTGTAACACACCTGTATCTACAAAATATTTTATTGCGGAACCATGTTTCAACGAGCTAGAGGTTTTCTCTGTCGGAAAGTTATAGTAGCTTTTAGTTGAATCTTGGATAACCACTATCTACACAAAAGCGTGTTGACCATGTACTGTAGATTGGTTAGCCTACAGTTGTGGCAGACCCGAGGTCATAGAGCTAGCAAACGACGCATTTATGCTTCCTTTGTAATAAGGTGTCAAAAAAGTCCTGCGGTATTTTTATTCAATTTTCAATTATTCATAAAATTGCGTACAATCAACCGAGTGGCCAACTTCCGACTACCAAGCTCGTTCGCCATGGACAAAAACAGGTGGTAATCACTTTGTGCGAGGTCCGGACTATACGGTGGATGCAAAAGAACCTTACATTCGAGCTCCCGGAGCTTCTGGCGCGTCACCAAAGATGTGTGTGGTCTGGCGTTGTCCTGATGGAAGACAATTCGGCCTCTGTTAATCAAAGATGGCTTCTTCTGCATGAGTGCTGCCTTCAAGCGATCCAGTTGTTGGCAGTATAGGTCCGAATTGATCGTTTGGCCTTAGGGGAGTAGCTCATAGTGGATGATTCCCTGCCAATCCCACCAAACACACAGCATAACTTTCCTTGCCGTCAATCCGGGCATGGCCAGCGTCCGGGGCTCTTCACCGCGCTTCGACCACGACCGTTTGCGCTTCACGTTGTCGTAAGTGACCCATCGCCAGTCATCATTCGCTTCAGTAACAGCCGGGAAGATGGTTTACGGATATGTCACAGAAAGCTCGAAAACGTGGACGACAATCCCTACAAAGTGAGACTCTTAAGACTGAAGAAACATATTCACAAATTCGAGTAGAAGTAATGACGTTAGGTTTAATGGAATAGAGCACCCATCCAACGGCGATCAAAAATAAGCGACCCTTTGTAAGAATGATGGCTGCAAAGGACGATCGCGAATAACTTGCATCAAATGCAAAGTTCAGCAGTGCCTAACTAAAGAACGAAATAGCTTCATAAATTTCCATACCAAATCCTAAATTCTAAAATAAGATAAATTTCAATATCTTAATGTACGTGCAATACAGCTTCAATAAAGCTGCAATGAAACTTTCAGTTTTGAAATAAATACATATTTTTTTAAATATCTGATTATAACTTTAACTTTGACACCATTTCAGTACACACATTGAAGAATTAAAATAGTTAGATTGTAGGTCGCTCCTTCAGAAACCTTTATAAACCTCGACAACAAATACAAAAAAATATTTATTTTTTGAGCCGTTACCGATG
This sequence comes from Bolitophila hybrida, assembly GCA_027564075.1. NCBI lineage: Eukaryota > Metazoa > Arthropoda > Insecta > Diptera > Mycetophilidae > Bolitophila > Bolitophila hybrida. The sequence continues at coordinate 3,280 of JANSTU010032186.1, forward strand.
TTTCAATGCTACGTTTGTGTTTCGTGCTTTAATAAAACCATCTTGTTCAAAAAAGTAAAAAAAAATCAAGTTATGATTATCTAAAATTGCTGTCAAACAATCTCCACGTCATTAATTTTTTTCTTAGTTATTATGATGCTGTTTCAAATCTGGTATTAATTATAAATATTAAGTTTTCATCAAAATCAACAATCACAAGACTTTGATAAAGGAATACAAAAAAAAAATTTTAAGAATTGTTTTGATTTTAAAATTGAAGTCACACAACTTTTTTTAAATTAGACGCCATTGCGTATCAGAAAAATATATTGATACAGTAATATGCAGTTAATTTTGCACTGCATAATTTCGTTCTACCTTCATTTTCATTTCCCATGGCGCCATATCTACATCTAATACTCGTATAATAAATTTTAAACAAGCCGCTTTTGGCAAAAACGCAACAATCTTAAATACACGCTAAATGTTTATTGACTTGACTTTTTCAATAATGCCGACAGACGGACGCGCTGAAATACTTAAATTCCTTTAGAAACACTAGAGAAATTAATTGCGATCAAATATCCTAATCAAATAAATAAAATTAAAATGTGCGCGTGCGCACTCATTTTCGAGCGTATGTGCCCTAGACAAATAAACAAAAATCTTAGATTTCAATGGAAATTTGAATATGCCGGAACGCGCACTGGCGCTTATAATTTGTTTACGATATAAACAACTTGTTTAAGTGTTTGGCTTGTATACAAATGTGTATATTCTGTATGTATTTTATATTTACGTATGCGCGCATTGTTAAATAGTACAATATTTGTTGAAGATCACAACACGAGATTTAGATGTAGGTTGTTAGAATCGATTGTGTGGGATGATGTTGATTTTGGTCGATTTTCTTGTGTTTTATAATGAGCCTTATAAACACAATCCTTTTTTTATCAAATAACAGAACCAACAGCAGAATTAAAACATTAAAACAGAATTAAAACATGTTGCTGATAAACCCAAAAGCACACACAAAATGTATCTATAAATAGTAGCCATCAGTATATGTCTATTTAAAAGATAATATATATACCTGTAAACACACCTAATACCCGACAATCAATCATATTTGAAATCGAAACAATAAATATATTGTGAATGCGAGACTTTCTGTCTGATCTCTACGAATACGCGGATTTAAAAGATTTGTATCGTTTGTCGTTTAATTTCCAGTAAAATATACACAAGACAAATATTCGGAATTAATGGTGATGTCATTTTTTTCGGATACTTTTCTATAGAATATATCTCTCTGCTTGCATTATCATGATTAATTGGATTGATAATGTAATCCGATTGTTATCACATTATATATTCAAAATAAAAATAAGTGTGAATATTAATATTTAAAATTGTATTTATTATTAATGAGTCACATTAAACGAACGAAGTATTTTGCATGTGAAATATTATTGTGATTAATTTAGGATATTTATTATTTATAAATTTGAATTTTGTATTTGTAAAACAACCCGTAAAGACAATTTTAAAGTTAAAAATATGGAAAAAATATACAAAAACAACAAATATAATAGTTAAAATCCATCAAAAAGCACACGTAATTGAAATATTTAATGTGACTAATCTTGAGTTGAAATCGTGCAGAATGAATATTAATACCGATTAATGTAACCATTTCTGAAATCTTCATACAGTTGTTCGATTTGTATGTCAGCCGACCATGAACATATGTTTCAATTGTAATAAATGAAATTCTATTTAAAAATACCAAATTATCAATTATAATTTTCTCATGGTATGACTTATCACTAAAAAAGGCGTTGATTATAAATTCTGGTATATTTTCAAAACAACAAACATCAAATTTATTTTAAAAAAAAAATGCGTGCTGCCAAACGATTTTTAGATATACGTGCTCGTAATGTGGAGTCAGGTGAATACTGGTCAAAAATTATTCGATGTATTGCAAAATTACGGGGCCATACCACGCGAACTTTGATGCAGTAAGCACGGACCTTGCACTATGGAAGTGAAAAACAAACGCATTTTGGTGGACATGTAAAGGATATGTTAACCTAATCCTAAGCAAAAACCTAAACGTGTTCGTTGTCGTTTTACTCAATCCGTGCGGAAAGATACGTTTTTCGATAACTCCCATGTGATTTTTGAACAGATCTGCATTTTTGTCTATTTATGGCTTGACAACGCTCCATTACAGCTTATCAAAAAGCAATGCGCCATTGTATCTCAAAATACAGCGACGGATTGGGCATAATTTTGCATAGAAGTTATGTTTGATGTTTCGGTTGAACGCAAGAAGGCAATAGGCGGACCTGGTAAAATTGTAGAGAAAAAGTTCGGAACTGGTGCCGTCTTCATGATACCAGTTGAAAAACGTAAAAGCCAGACTCTGCTGCCTATAATCCGCGAATCGATTTTGCACGGAACTACAATCCAATCAGATTGTTGGAAGACATATGATTATTTGGTTGACGAAGGGTACCAGCAACTTCGAGTAAATCGTTCTATTAACTTTGTGGATTCTGACACAAATAAAATAGAAGCGTCATGGAATGCAGCGAAGAGGACGATCAATGCGTCTGGACGACGAACATTTTATTATCCTGACTACTTAGCGAAGTACTTATTTCAAAAACCGTGCCAGTTGACGACACTAGGCGCTTTTTCGGAGTTCTTCTTTATATTTTTACCCCTCTCACTTCCCCTTTATACATAAAAAAAATACCTATTCGCCCCTATCTCCCTGCGTTTTAAGTGGTCGATTAATACACTAAAAGTCCCTCTACCCCTCTGCCCTTCTCTTTTAATGGTATTTTTTAAAATTTAGGTCAAACTTTAAACCCTTCCCCCTCCTAAGGGGCATATTTCCTAAAAATAAAATTTACTGATTTAGGCTCGTTTTTCACGGATTTCATCGACCACAAAGCAATGGAGACAGATTGCTTTTTTATCAAGAAATGGCATTACCATATTAATATTCCATTTAGCACTGGAATCAGCCTCGTCTCGGCTGAGAGACCTCTAACAAAGACGCATATCTTTTACACTTTTTTTATAATTTATTGTAGTAATTTATAGTAGTTTTCGGCTTCTTTTCCGATTTGTGATTATTTGAGATAGCGCTTAATCCATTTCACTGCAAAGTAATGTACGTTTATATACTAATTCATGTAAATAGTATATTTAATTAATTAATTAAAATTCTTATCATTGGATCCTGTAATCCCTTGTGGGACATAGGGCCAGTGTGCGATGTATTAACCATTACGGGTTCACACGAGTGGTCAGGTGCTCTAACACTAACAACACATCCCCGATGGTTAGGAGTCTTAATTTGCCCTGACGCGACTCTAACCGAGATCTATCTTGCTATTTTATATTTGGAATCGTGAATCAACAACGCCATCATACACTTATTTTTATATGCATTGTGCGTGTGTATATATTAATTGATGGCATTAATTTTCCGTTAATCCTGATTTAAAGTGCTACATTCGAAAAACACTTCGGTCTGCCGGACGGGATTGAACCCACTCGGCTATGGCTATGGTTATATAATGTTAAAATACTTACAACAAATCAAAAATAACACTTCACGTGTGAAAAAAACTGTAAAATATGTTTTGTGCAAAGCTGCAATTGATTCTAGGTCAATATTATTGACAGCATTTTCATTCTTTTATCATTGCAAATGATTTTGTACCTATGAACAATAAGTTACGAAAACTTCGTGTAATTTATAAGAAAGAAAAAAAATAAAGAAGAAGAAGGGATTACAGGATCCAATAAGAAAATAATTAAATTAAAAAAAAATTGAAAAAATAAATACAAGATTCAAAATGTAAATTTTCAATGATCGACCTCTTTACTAGTTTAAAGGTGTAATTTTTGTGTCAATGTCGTATTGCAGATATTTTACAATGCGTATGTTACAGCACTTACAATGCTGGCAATGGGACTGCAGTGGTCATTGACAGATAATTGACAAAATATTGCACGTTGTGTCAATAGCATAAATCCAGCATTACTGATTTTCAGTAACAAATTTCGTTTCGTGAGCTGGCGACGTCGTGTAGCTGTCGCGTCAGTGTTTTACAGCTTTGGTGGGATATGGACCTTAATTACTTTATATTTCTTCGATACCTTGGTTTTTTGATATTTTCGGGGTTTTAAAGAAGTAATTGTGTCGCAATTACAATCGAACTAGACAATCCTCAGAGGGGGCCATAGCAATTCGACGTAAGCAGGTTCCCAGATTGGGTAATATAACTACATTAATTCATTAATAAAATAGTATAAATATAATAAAAACGGATCAGATTTGTTTTTCGGGTAGCTCGATTTGACCAAGACCAAAAGCATTCAGTAATATGAGTTTCTAAGCGCTATGCCTAATCCAAATGTGTTCTTTTATTTAAAAAAAAACAAATCGAAATTTAATTTGTCAAGACACATCGTTTACACACCGCTTCGCGACTATCTCGAACACGTTTGCAATTTATAAGTAATCCTGCATGATTTTTATATGCTGTACAACACCGAAACATCTGAAGACACCCGTGCTGCTCTGGCAATGGTAAAAAAAGTGGTGTAAGTCGTGCTCAAATTCCTCAGCGATTGTTCATTTCAAAATGGTTCAAGCGCTGTGCTCCGTTTGATTGATGTCTGATCAGATGATTAAAAAGACAAAATTGGCTCCGTGCGCACATTGGTTTGTTTGTATTTGTTTATAAATATATTGAAAAAGTTTTACTGTGCCGCAGCTTCTGTGTTTATTATATACAAGATATCAGTGTAGACACAATATATACTATATATATATATATATATATGTTTGTTTCTTATCTCAGTGAGCTCGTCAGATCGTTTCGTACACCCAATTTGTTTCAGAACGTTGACTTGCGTATCATTTTGACGTTATTCAAATGAATCGTTTCGTGTCAACCGAGAAACTCCGATAAAACGTTAAACTTATATTAATCAAAGCAAACGCGTAAGCTCGTTCCTTGTCCTGTATCTGATTGAGAAGAAGACATAAGAAACAACAACAACAATAATAAGGCTGTATTAACTATGGGGTATTTATACGTTCTTATAGAACACAGCATGAGGAGCAAACGATAATTCATCTTTAAAGATCACTATAGACGAGAAATGAGCGACAAACAGGATTCAACATGGATTTTGTGTTAAACGCCTACGCTGCAGATTTATAATGCACATTTACTCATGTATGACGGATGCTATGTGAATGTATCCTCTGTGCCATCTTACACACACTAAGAATTGGCTGTACTTTGTGCGTAATTTGTCACCGGCACGGAGACATATGCGGTATCACTTGTTGGATCTTTGCTCGGCATGTGCGAGCATACAATGTACGGATTGTATACGTAGATATAAGATGAATTATTGTGGATGCATTTGTTGTATGTATATCTTCAATATATAGATCTACTGGAATCACTGGAACGCGAGATTTGCCCACACAATTTCGGTTTAATTAGACGATGTGGTCGAATATTATAATGTGTCGTACATACGTGAGATGCTCGTCAATGCGCTTCACATTCTGTAGATCGGTTGATTTGTGGTTTGAATGCGTTTATGAGGATTGAAGTATGCGTTTAGTTGAGACACGTTCCGGTGTGAAGCTTGTGATTTATTCACGTGGCCGGGAAACACGTCTGGAACATTTCACAGGTCAAATACTTGGAACAGGGACGCACACGAGTTCTTCAAAGTGTTTCAATATGTTTTATGACTACAGTCGTGATTCGTGAGTCATGTTCACATATATAACATGTGATATACATAAAATGCGCACTTACACACATAAAAACATATATACAATTATAAATATACCACATTTAATACAAAATATCAAAAGATTTATGAATGTAACGCGAACGTGCAGAATCCGAAATTTATAATGAGTAGCGAGTTTAGAATTACTTGAGTAACGAGCAATTACCTAGAAACGAGATAGGTTTATGGGAATTGTGGCAACCAGATTAGGTACATTATATTATGTGATGTAACATGAGGCACATTAAATTATGCGCTGCTTTATAAATTTCATATATACTACAAATGGTGGCTCTATATGTATGCGCGATAGCCGGGGAAACTCATAAACACACCGGAGCACACGGCGGGCAACAGTTAATTGTATTGCCGCCGCAAAAGGAACAACAACAACAACTAAAATCTAAGTAACACACATAGCAACAGCTCAACGAAGCACCACCGGCACAACACTATGTAATTTATATAAGTGAATAATGTGTATATTATAGCTATAAATATATTGCTTATATTATAGATTTAATTTATATGGTATATATATAATCTAGTATATATCTATCTATAATATATAGGTAAATCGTTCGAAGTAGTAGATTTGCGGATATTATTTTACATAACAAGAAACAATCAATTCAGATCGCAAGCGGCGATAGACTAAGTGTGTATGTGAGCTTGATAACTTGTATATATAAATGTATATGTATATATGTATATATATATATACAATATACATAAATATATATATTGTATATAAATAAAAGAGTGTCAAAAAAGTCTTGCGGTATTTTCGCTAGGTGTCGTTGCAAGCGCGTAGTTCTAATTGTATTCATCGCATCTGGTCATGCTATTGCTTGTTGGAAAGGTCTTAAGTTTGTTGTTGTTTGGTTCAGTCGTTCGTGAGTAATAGTGTCGCAAACATTGAGCAAAATAAAGAGAAAATCCGACATATTTTACAGTACTACTACAACAAGGGAAAAATGCATCTCAAGCCGCCAATAAAATGTGTGCAGTTTATGGACCCGATACGGTTTCCATTTCCACCTCACAACTATGGTTTAAACGTTTTCGATCTGGTGTAGAGGTGGTCGAAGATGCGCCACGCTCCGGAAGGCCTGTCGTCGAAAATTGCGACAAAATCGCTGAATTGGTCGAGAGACCTGCATAGTAGCAGCCGTAGCATCGGCCAAGAGCTGGGCATGAGTAATCAAAGCGTTATAAACCATTCGGAGAAGCTTGGGTTCACAAAGATGCGTATTCTGAAGCGTATGGTTACTGGCGATGATAAGTGGGTAACTTACAACAACGTGAAGCGTAAACGGTCGTGGTCGAAGCGCGGTGAAGCGACCCAGCCCTCACCAAGTGATTACCAAAAGAGGCCTGTGAAAATTGTCTCTCCGAGTTTTTTGCCAATACGGATGCGAACTTCTATATGAGGGGCATTATGAAGTTGGAATCTCGTTGGGAATCTCGAACAAAACGGCGCATATTTGACTTAAATCGGATTTTATGATAATTTTATGCTAATAACCTGTTCTGCCGAATATCTCTTTATTAACGAATCATCAACTACTCGGATGCGGACTGGGATAACTACGACGGCCATTGGCTAGAAACACCGGATACAAGTTGGATTTCAGATCGTTCGGACTATGTTTGCGCATGGCCAACACAAACAAGTCAACGATATGAGACGGTACAAGCAGCACGTTATTGGACTGAGTGAGACTCGGCAGAATGGGTCTGGTGAGCTTGCCTAGTCCGACGGATATCTTGTTCTCCGGTAGAGCAGCCCATGAAATATCACGCCGCGACCGTGTTGGGATTGCTCTATCTCGACAAGCCAAAGCTAGTTTGATTTCCTGGACCCCTGTTTTTGGGTGGATCATAACTGCTACGCTGAGAACAAAGGTACGGTCACTCTTGTATAAACAAGATATCTATGATGAAAACGGCAACCTCTTTGTTGAGCTCTGCAACACACAACAATTGCTGGTTCATTATTCCCCCACAAGAACTGCCACAGTCGATTGCGATTGCTACACTCCCTAGACGTTGCTAGATTAGAAATCCCTGATGTCAAGCAACAGTTCTGCAGAGAACTGCGGACTAGGGCAACTCTGATAAACAGCAATCAACCAAGGTGGGAAAGTACTGGCTCAGGCGCCAAAAACAGGAACTAAGTGCTCGATACTCTGCAGTGCACCGCCTCGTAAAAAAAAGTGTAAGACGCGACAAGAGGAGACAGGTCAGCAGGAAGGCAGAGGCAGCTCTACCGGATAACAAATGAGCTCACAAACCTGTTAAGGATGCCTGCTGTATGGAGAAAGCACTTTGAACAAGTGCTCAACAACGAGGTGGTGCATGACTCCTATGCACCAGCTCCTCCACTCAGCTGTTTTGCTGACCGTGGTCTACAAGTTCCTGGCAAAGGTTATCTTATAGCGAGGGTATAGTTTCATATCGAAATAACAAGGCGGCGCCAACAAGCAGGGTTCCGAACAAGGTAATCGTGCAACGACCCTATAAATACCCTAAGGATCGTTATGGAACAATCAACAGAGTTGAAATCCCGGGAGTACGCAATGTTCGTCGACTTCGAAAAAGCTTTCGATACAAAGGTATCTCCAGTTTCCTGGTACGCCGAAGCAAAAGTAACTAGCGCACGACCACCTACCCTTAGGGTCTATATCGCCCACAACCACCGCGTTTCAGCCCCCGTAGGCACCTCATCCGTGATGGGGCAATGAGCAAACAACAAGTTGCCTGCTCACTGGGGCTCCCCATCCCCGCG